>QVXC01000577.1:0-17980 GCA_003501895.1 Phaeosphaeria sp. A1 3.1a | reverse complement strand
CTGTGAGCGGCAGCGTCATGCCACCATCGCATACGCCACAGCCCCGCGACGAGGGCGCAGACAGCCGCAGCGAGTCTCGTTCGGATAGTCGCGCTGGAGGCAAGAAGCCCGAGTTTGGCGATCTTGGCAAAGTCGGGGGCACCAAGCGGATTTTCTTGAAGGGAGGAAAGCCGGTCATGGAGTAGAGGCATTTTCGTATGTTCTTTGACCTCGCTCCGTTTACATAAGTAGGGATTGAGGATGTGTTGAGCATAGTATTGATACCCTGGGCATACATAGTGTACCATTTCCTCTGTTCTTTTCCTTCGTCGGGTGGCCTAAGAGGGCATAGGGTACACGACATAGAAGCCCCATTTGGCACAAATACATATTTAATGGTGTTCATAATCTGAGAGGTATGTTTCCAAAATCACCAAATCGTCTCGTGCGTCTTGTTCACTCTCCAACTTCACCCTCCCCCAACCTCAACCAATATCTTCACCTGATTATCCTTATCATGAATCAAGCTCTTAAACCCCCGTTCCTCAACCTCCGTCAACCCAATCCTCTGCGTAATCATCTCATGCGGCCTCAAGCTTCCCTCCGCCAACGCATCCAGCACCTCCTGGAAATCGCCCACCGCATACGTCGCAACGCCCATGTACGTCCTCTCCTTGAAATTAAAGTCGTTCGTCTGGATCGTGCACGGCTTCTCCCAGATGGCAATGTTGACTATGCAGCCTCTCGCGCGCGTGGCGTGGACCGCTTTATCGAGGGCGGCCTGCACGCCCGCGCAGTCGAAGACGATGTGTGCGCCCTTCCCATCCGTGAGGTCGCGCGTGCGGGCGACGATGTCGGTGGACGTGGGGTCGATGATGAAGTGAGCGCCGAATTTCTTCGCAAACTCCTGGCGCTTCTTGCTTACTTCTGACACGATGATACGCTCGCAGCCCTTGGCTTTGAGCGCGAGGATGGTCGAGATGCCGATGGGGCCGCCGCCGAGAATGAGGGCCACGTCGCCGGGCTTGAAGGGGCTGATTTTGACCGCGTGCCAGCCTACGGCTAGGGGTTCGACGAGGGCGCCGATCTCGAGCGGAACGTTGGGGGGGAGGTGGTAGAGGGCGGATGAGGGGACGACGATGTGGTCTGCTAGCCCGCCGCCCCAGCCTGAGAGCCCGATGAAGCCGTTTTGCCAGCAGCAGTTTTGGAGCCCTTCTTCGCAGGCGCCGCATGTGTTGTCGTAGATGATGGGTTGGATGACGACGCGGTCGCCGGGCGCGAAGTTGGAGACGCCGGAGCCGACTTCTTCGACTGTGCCGCTGAATTCGTGGCCGAAGGTTAGGGGGACGGTTTCTTTGGTGATGGAGTGGGGGGTTGTTGGGCAGAGGTTTGGGCCGCCGAGGTACTGTGCATATGAAGTTAGTGGTGTCTCATATGCACTTCGTAGATTGGCGTCATACCTCGTGGAGATCTGGGTGGTGGGTTAGTATGGTACTCAGAGCCAAGGTAACTATATATAAGGTGATGGACGAACCTGTTCCACAAATCCCTACCCAAGCTGGTTTGACTTTGACTTGACCTGCTCTTACTTGTGGGATGGGAATCTTCTCATAACGAAGATCCCTTTTGCCGTGGAAGCGGAGCGCGTTCATGGTCCCTTCGCCATCTGGTGGTGGTTGGAATGTGTCTGAAGAAGCCATAATACGAAACCTGTGCTGATGCTATAAGATTTGAAATTGACGATAGAAGGCAACTAATTCGCGACTATCGAGTGCTTATTACGATATCACGATGTTAGATCACAGAGTTGTCGGTCACTGGAGAGTTGGACGATACCCCAATGACGCCAGCGAGGGAAACTTGGTCCATTTTAATAAGGCTGCTTCGCCGCTCGCATTACCGGGTCACCAGCTACGGCTATCGTCGAGCCCCAGCTTTCCACGGGACTTCTCCGCGCCATATGTGGCCTTACGATTTGAGGGTTTGGTCGATGCGAAGCAAGTCGCGTAGGTCCGGGATGCCAAATGCGGCATCTCTAGGAATATCACCCCGCACTCGACAGCGCGGGGTAAGCCTCACAAAGGAACTCATCCAGCCTTGGCCTCCGATTATGGTCTCCCGGACAAACCGCCGGCAGCTCGATGCGACAGGATGTGCAGCAGCTAGGAATTGTCGAACTTGCAAAATCATGTGTGGTGCAGACGGAAGGCAGACTGTATAATACAGTGCAGACTCAGCCCGCATCAGATCACCAAAGCGATCGCAATTGCGATCAGAATCCCTACGCTATGGATTCGGAAGCGAGCGATACGATGCCGTCTCGTTGAGTTCGCAATTGGCTGATAAGTGCGGAAGAGGCTTGGAGTGATGACGTCGGCAAACCTTTACTGCATTGAACTTAGCCGAAGCGACGTCGCAGCAAAATAACCCGACCGGCACGATGCTTCGATGTTGGTTGAGCCCAGACTCGCATCTTGCAGGATATCACCAATGGCTGTTTGCATTCGGTCGCTACTGGAGGAAAAACTGATCGGAGAAGGGCACAGCAACCTCTCAGTTACCGATGCTTCCGATGAGATCATCGCTACGCTGCAACAACAAATAATGCTGGACATTTGTCAACTGTAAGAGCCTGATGAATTCGCCGCCTCAACAGACTGAGCACCAACGTCTATCGAGGTCCAGCCTCATGCCGGAGAAGCCGACAAAACGATATCGTCGATGGAATAACAATACTTCACGTCGTTGACGCGTGGGTGACGATGGGATAAAGGTACAATGCGGCTAACTGCACCTGTGCCCAATCAGGTAGGGCAACCGGACGGCAACTGTGGGGGCAACTCATCTTTTTGGTGCTGTCGGCCGTTTAGACATGACCTCACTGGTGGATAGCGACGAGCCACTTTTTTGTGAGCTCGAGACGCGGCAGCATTCAAAACGCGAAGCTGCCCCTCAACCCATGCCCCTCGATTGATCAACACCTCGCGACTTTTGTCCAAACACCATATACCCCAAGACTTCTACCAAACCAACCATACATCATGGGTTACCCAGACACAACCGACGCGTTCGCCGTCACTGACATTAAGAACTGGTCTACCTTCACCCGCAAGGAGGTAAGAAGATCAGATGAACTAATCTTGGGCGACCGAAACTAACAGAACAATAGCTCCCCCTCAAGAAGTTCGAGGAGCACGATGTCGACATTGCCATTGATGCCTGCGGTGTCTGCGCATCCGACGTTCACACCATCACGGGTGGATGGGGCGAGGACATTCCTCTTCCCCTCTGCGTAGGACACGAGGTCATCGGCAAGGTCGTCAAGGTCGGCTCAAAGGTCACCAAGGTCAAGGTTGGCGACCGCGCTGGTGTTGGTGCTCAAGTTGGCGCCGACTTAACATGCGACAACTGCAAGGCCGACCAGGAGAACTACTGCCCCAACCAGATCGACACATATGGTGCTAAGCACACCGACGGCACTGTCTCACAAGGAGGTTACTCGAGCCACATTCGCGCGCACGAGTACTTCACCTTCAAGATCCCAGATTCCATTGAGACATCATTGGCTGCGCCTATGCTTTGCGCCGGTCTGACCACATACTCCCCTCTCAAGAGGTTAGGCGCTGGTCCCGGTAAGAAGGTCGCCATTGTCGGGCTGTAAGATCTCTCCTATTCATTTGTATAGACACCAACTGACGAATTGACAGCGGAGGTCTTGGTCACTTCGGTGTCCTCTGGTCTGTTGCCATGGGCGCTGAGACATATGTCATCTCTCACTCGCCAAGCAAGCGCGAGGATGCGCTGAAGATGGGCGCAAAGGACTTCCTGGTCTCGAGCGAGAAGGGCTGGAACGAGAAGTACAAGTACCAGTTCGACTTCATCATCAACACGGCCGATGCTACCGACAAGTTCGACCTCACCGAGTACTTCTCCACGCTCAAGATTGGCGGCACCTTCCACATGGTCGGCTTCCCCGACAACCCGATCCCAGCCTTCCAGGCCCAGATCTTCGCATCCAACGGCAACTACATGGGCGCATCGCACATTGGCAACCGTCCAGAGATGGAGGAGATGTTCGAGCTTGCGGCCAAGCAGAACATCAAGAGCTGGGTGCAGACGATCAAGCTCAGCGAGGCTGGCTGCAAGGAGGCGGTTGAGCGTGTGTACAAGAACGACAATGTGCGCTACAGGTTGACCCTCGTCGACTTCGACGATGTCTTTGGAAAGAGGGCTTAGATGCGAGTTTAATGCTTAATGATACCGCAATAAATAAGTTATCGTTAGTCACGAATGAAACCATGTTTCTGAATTCAATGTCTAATGCTGTCATTGCTGCCCCGCCATCTGCACGAGCCATGTCCTACGCGTCGCGTGCCCCACCAGATGAGAACGCGCATCCAGCAAAGTCACCACCACTCTAAGGTCGCTATCTCAGTCACACTTCAAGCCAATTTCAGACCTCACTCCACGATGCCAACAGTCCCTCTCCACCCACGTCCATTGACGACCGCTGCACCCACTGAAAACCCTCTCCCACAGCTCCTCCACACGCCATCAGGCCTGGCAATTCTCGAGCTTCAAGGCACCTTCCAACACCCCCCGCCCGCCCCCAATACTTCTAGCACACAGCTTGGTAAGCTCGTCTTCCCACTCTACAACCCCGACCTCAACGATCCGAGCGACACGAAATGGATGAAGCGCGTGTACATGTACGTGGGCAAAGGGCAGCGACTCACGGGAGAGTGCAAGAAGCTGGGGAAGCCAATCGCAATTGTCAGGAAGCGTGTGAATGAGAATGCAGAGGGCGAGGACGTGGATATGGGAGGTGTGCAGGGCGAAGAGCTGGAGATTGTCGAGGTGGTGAAGTACAAGATTGTCTTCTCGAGTCGACCGGAGCCTGTGAGCGGTGGGGATGCGGAGTGAGCAGGCCACGAGATGAGTATGGCAAGAGATAAGTCGGATCTGGATCCTTGATCCGAGGCCAGGACATCTCGCACCAATGGTCATTCCTGCACGGTTCCATCCTCCACATGGCCCACGAAGCCTCAAACCCGGTTACAAGTCTCGGTAGCAGTACCTCCGCATATTGCGCGCCTCAAAATAGGACACGTCCACGCCCAAGATTGCAACCACTGGCCCAAGCATTCTTCTCGCGATCAAGCAATCTATCTAGCTGGTCTCGGCCCAGAATTTGGGTGCGCTTTGGTTCGCTTGCGCAACATGACCACTTTATCCACTTTACACGGTCGCCGCGGTCCGGCTCTACATACATTGCAAACTTCGAGGCTAGCATCACATGGCAACGATTTTAGGAGACAAGTAATATTCAAATATGGGACGACTTCGCGCGCAAACAGAATTCTTGCTGCGAGAATCATCACTTCACCACTATAGCATACGTCGACTTTGAACAAGTTCGAACAAGATGCGTTACTCTACGGCAGCATTCCTAGCTGCTCTTGCGACCACTGTCTCCGCCCAGGCTGGTGACTGGCAGCAATGTGAGTAGTCACGCTCATCCGCACCTTTCGTATTCTAAGACCGCATCAGGTGGAGGGAAAGACTGGCAAGGTGCAACAACGTGCGGATCAAACACTGGCTGTGTCCAGATCAAGTACGTACCACGATGACTGTCTGAACAGTCGAAGCTGATCAGCTTGAAGTGAATACTATTCCCAATGCCAGCCTGGCGCAGTATCGACCAACCCATCGCCAGAACCACAGCCAGAGCCGGAACCAGAGCCAGAACAGCCCCAAGCTAGCGAAACTCCTTCGACTGGCTCACCAGCTGGTAAAGGACCCGGTACGACGCTTCAGTCTGGCTACTACTGGATTCGCGCTGTTGCTGCGCCCAACTTCCACAAGTACATGCAAACTAGCCCACTGTACAGCACTGGCTCCGCTCTACTGGGCGACTACACCAAGGCTGGAGTAAGTATAAGCTGGACCATGTTTATATGGTATGAGAGTTAATACTGATTGAACCACCAACAGCAATTCCAAGTCGTAGATGGCCAGCTCGTACAACTCGTCTCTGCCCCTGGCGAAGCCGCCAAGCTTCTCTACGGCGTCGTCAGCGAGACGCGCTATGTCAACGACAACAGCTTGAGCGTGACCTTTTCCGAGACCAAGAATACCTACGGCAAATTCGCGTGGCAAGGCGACGGATTGACGTGGACTGTTGCAGGCGTGTCAAGACCCAATGCTAGCGCGTGGTATGTGTGTACCGGACAGAAGTTGTACATCAACTTGGGCAACTATCTGTACCAGACGCCGAGTGGGTGTGCAGATCAGACGATTCATTACTACAACGATAGTAAGGCGAACAACTAGAAAGAGCGGTTTTCAGCTCGATACAACGAAAGTCACGAGGCGTCTCTATACTTTTCTACTCGAGCTATTTGATATCGACAACGTCTCACCTCCCCTCCAACCTCCCCAACCAATTCCCCAAAATCGCATTAAACTCCTCCGCCCCAACATGATGCAGCCAATGCCCATGTCCCCCAAAATGCACAACCTCATCCCCCTCCCTCATCCCCAACCCCTTCTCCTTCTCCACATTCTCCTTCGCCATGTACACCGCCAACCTCCTACACCTCCTCCCCCTCACCGCCTCCCTATGCCCCTCCTCCTGCCCCAACATGCCCTCGCCAAACGCGCCCTCCAACGCCCCCCCAACAACCTCCCCGTCCATCGCCGCCATCCGCATGCCGTACCACGTGAACATCCACGCATGCATCTTCTCCGGGGGCGGAAGCTGGTTTCTAAACGCCTCAGTAACGAACGCCGGGCCATCGTGCAGTTCGTCCCAGCGTGGAAGTTGAGTGACCCAGAACGCGGCGTCGCGCCAGTATGGAGGATCGATGACGACTAGGGCGCTGAAGATATCGGGATATAAACCTGTTAGACAACTCGCTACGATCCCGCCCATCGAGTGGCCCATTACCAACACATCCGCAGTGCAGCCGAGGTGCGCGAGCAGGGCGATGGCGTCGGCGCAGAAGGTCGTAATTGTGTATGAGGGGTCGGAGGGGGAGGTGGAGTGTCCGTGGCCGCGGAGGTCGAGGGCTATGATGTGGAATTTGGAGATGAGGGCGGGGATGGTGAAGGCCCAGTCTGTGGAGTCGCAGGTCCAGCCGTGGATGAGGAGGAAGGGGGGGTTGGAGGGGGTGCCGTGGGTGGTGTAGAAGATTTTGAGGTCGGGGGCGGGGGTGAAGTAGGGCATGGTGGGAAGAGGAATTATGCGGTAGGGTTGGTTTGATGGATTGATTTAATGGTGCTTGGGGAAAGGGGGGTTGGAGCCGATGATGCGGTGAGGATGGGACCGAATTTATTATATACATGCTTTCTACTCTAGCTGAGCTGCCATTGTTGCGAGCTCAGACACACCGTTTCTCGCATACCGGATGAGAGACATGTCCGTTTTGCGATTCGTGTTCGGCGGAGTTTTCGTGCGGTTGGCGAAAAGCAATGATGAGATTGCATGAGCACGAAAAAGCTGTAAGGGTTCCCTATGGCTATATCTGTATCGCATGACAAAGAGCCTCGTTAGACTACTTTGGGCCCTGCAGACGTCTTGGCTGCGTGTGAACCTCGCGAGCAAGCGGACCGTCAGCGGGTGTACTCGGGTTAGGATGGAGGCGAATCGGTCAGCGGAGATTGGCACGCCGTGTTTGATTTCTTTTGAGGATCTGGGAGTCTATAGCTTCAGATGAGTGTGTACAATAAGTGCTGAGAGGTTCAACCACGGTGGAAAGTACTTTGTTTGAACTGAAGTGTGATGGCTGTGTTGATGGTAAGTCTTGAAATAGCTCGTGGTTCGAGTTACTGGTATGTCGACTCAATTTTGTGCCATCTTGGATATCAAACCATGGACAGATCTCCAATTCTGATGCCTCCTATCGGTTAACGAAAGAGACACCTGATAGTCCAAAAGGGACGTCGGAAGGAAGGAACAGCAGCCACATATGCTCATCCGGACAAGCGCAATGCTGCGAGTCATGGCGGGGCATGATGCGGGGTGGAGCCAGTCAGGCAGATGTAGGAAATTGTTCTCCGCAAAGACTTCCGGAGGATGTGGTCAGCATACCCAAGCCACTCAAAAAGACATGCGCTAGACTTTCATTAGGAAAGAAAGATGCTAGATCGGCGCGGCGAGAGGCTGAGTGATCCCTCTTGGAAGAGGCGCGTCTTGAAGTACTTATTCCAGGGTCTGGCCTTGACGCGTCGCGGTTTCCTGACTTTACATACCCTATCTCGTGGCTGCATTTCGTCGTTTGATCGTACTGTTCTTTGTTGCCAATCATGAGTAATCACGCTCTCATCTACGGCGCTTCTGGTATCACTGGCTGGGCTATTGTCAACCAGATCCTGAACGGCTATCCTACCAAGGATGCATTTTCAAAGGTCACAGCCATGGTCAATCGACCATTGACGAGGGAAATGGCTCTTTGGCCAGATGACCCAAGATTGCAGATTGTTTCCGGGGTGGATCTTGTGAAGGGAACTCAAGAAGAGCTCGAGCAGCAGATCAAGGAGAAGGTCAAGGACGTTGAGAATGTCACTCAGGTGTACTTCTACTGTGAGCATCCCGATGTCTGACGCGAGTCGAACTAATGCGATTCAGCATACAAGCAGTCTGATGACCCAGAGTACGAGTGCAAAACGAACGAGGATATGCTCGAGCGCGCCGTCACAGCGATTGACCACCTCTCTTCGAAGCTGTCATATGTTCTCCTCCCCACAGGAACCAAGATCTATGGCTGCCAGATGCTGGATAAATTCCCTTTCTCCAACGATTTGCCATTGAAGGAGACTCTTCCCCCAATTCCTGAGCCATACCTCTCGCAGCTGTTCTACTACAACCAGATTGACTGCCTGAAGCGCATTTCCAAAGGCAAGAAGTGGAGCTGGTGTGAAATCCGACCAGACAACATCATCGGATTTGTACCCAATAACAACGCCTACAACCTTGGCCAGACTCTCGCACTGTACCTTTCCACATACCGCGCGGTCGAGGGCCAGGGCGCAAAATGTCCCTTCCCAGGCAGCGACAAGTCGTGGGTCAACAAGTACAACGAGTCTCCACAAGACATGGTCGCACGTTTCTCGATCCACGCCTCGCTGAACCCCGACAAGACGGCGGGACAGAGCTTCAATGTGGGAGGTCAGGAAGACACGTGGAGCGGCAAGTGGCCCGTCATCTGCAAGTACTTTGGTCTCAAGGGTACTGGACCGGAAGAGAACTCGCCACAGCCAGGAGCATATATTGCTGCACATCGCAAGGCGTGGGACGAGCTGGAGCAGAAGCATGGTCTGAAGAAGGGTTCTGTAGACAGCGATATTTCGCATCCAGGGTTCCAGGTAAGCATTCGATGTCTCTCTAATTGCGATAAAGAAGCTGATTTGTTGTAGTACTTTATCATGACCATGTTCGACTTCGATCGACAGATGAGTATGGAGGCATCACACAAGGCTGGATACACAGAGGAGATTCGGACGCCAGAGACATGGACGACGGCATTTGACCGTATGAGGCAGGCAAAGGTCATTCCGTGAAGCCTTTTGAGGTCACAATTTGCAAATTACTAGCATAGAAAGAATGAAGACGTCAAGCTACCACTCCCTCAACACATTACAATTCGTGACATCATATGCAACACTGTCAATGCCTGCTGCCTCCGGATCTCGACATTTTGGCAAACACGACTCGTCTTCGTTTCTGACACTCCGGCACACGACTCATTCCCGTGGCCATCCATTCGTCGGCCATGGACTTCCATCGCGGGGTATTTGCGGGGTATCTTAAGCCACGCCACGCTAAAGCATTTCCATGTTCTCAAGGTTGCCTCAACCTCCACTTCAAGATAACGTGATCAACTCTTCCATTCGCCGAAACCAGAATCCAAACATAATCACAGCCGCTGTGAGCCTCGACACGTCATTGAGATATACGAGAGCAATGTTCCCTTCGATATCGAGGCCCGTAAACGAGATTTCGCAAATATGAAGTTTGGTCTGCACACCTGGAGTCGGAAATGTTTTGGCGAAAACGAGCCGCTGGAGGAAGTTCAACGCAACGGAAAACAATTGCGTGCGTTAGTGTATGTAGCGTCATGGTCACAGGGATGACCAGTCAAGTCGAGTATATTTCGCACATATCTCGTCTCTGTCCTCATTGCTTCAACTTCCAAAACGTCGTGTGCTTCCTCATTCCCTCCTCCCAATTTCCCTTTCCTCCCACCTGCATTCCAAGCCATATCCAGGTTGTCTCCCACCATCACCACACACACCATGGGTCTCGTCGACTCCGAGCGGCTCTCCCAAGCCGCCATCTACATCCCCCTCGCCTTCCTCACCTACACGCTCCTCACCTTCATCTACAACCTCACGCTCCACCCCCTCGCAAAGTATCCAGGTCCATTACTATGGCGCATCTCGCCCATCCCCTCCATCATCTCCCTCCTCCGCGGCCGCATCTCCTTCGACTACAAACTCCTGCACGACACCTACGGCCCCGTCGTGCGCGTCATGCCCAACGAACTCAGCTTCAACACCGCAAAAGCCTGGGACGACATCTACGGACACCGCGTCGGGCTCGCAAACATGGACAAAGACCCCATCCACGTGGGCGCCGTCGAGGCGATTCCCGGCGCTACGAATTTGACCATGGCGCCGGACACGCATCATGCGAGGCAGCGACGGGCGCTGGCGCATGCGTTTAGCAAGCAGGCGTTGTTGGAGCAGGAGCCGATTCTACGGGGGTATGTGCAGCTTTTTGTGGAGAAGTTGAGGGAGATGAGTGCGAGAGGGGAAGCGGCGAATATGGTGAGCTGGTTTAATTTTTGCACGTTTGATATTATTGGGGATTTGAGTTTTGGGGAGCCGTTTGGGTGTTTGAGGGAAGGTACGTTACAACTATTTCATTCTGTTTCATCCATTCTGAACCTTGATTCTATGAAGCAAGACAGGAAAGGAGGAGGAGTGAGGGACGTTACGGTGGAAGTGCAATATGAACAAGACAGAGGGAACGAGAAAGCAGTGTGCTAACGACATGACCCCCACAGGCGAAGGCTCCGACTCCGCAAACTGGGTCGTCCTCATCTACGAAGCCATCAAATCCGGCGCCATCGAACAAGCCACCCGCCGCTTCTCCTCCCCCGGCTCCCTCTCCCAGCGCTTCCTAATGTGGTGCATCCCGTCCGCGATCCGCGAGCGCCGCACGCGGCATCTCCGCAACTCGACGGAAAAAACCGTCCGCCGGATGGCGACCAAGACGGAGCACCGCGACTTCATCTGGTACATCCTGAAGCAGCGCGAGAAGAAGAACGAAGTCTCCGACGACGAAGTCATCATGAACGCCGCGCTGTTCATCGTCGCAGGCAGCGAGACAACAGCCACGGAACTCTGCGGATTAACAAACTATTTACTCCGCAATCCGGAGATATACGCCAAGTTGGTCAAGGAGCTGCGGGACGCGTGTAAAGAGGAGAAGGACATCAACATGGATGTCCTCGCTACTTTGCCGTACATGAATGCGTGTATAGAAGAGGGATTGCGCATCTTTCCCCCTGTGCCGATTGGCTTGCTGCGCACGGTGCCGAAGGGCGGGTCGTTGATTGATGGACATGCGGTGCCGGGAGGGACGTCGGTGTGCGTGGCGAGTTGGGCGGCGGCGCATAGTAAAGACAACTTTGCGGATCCGGACGCGTTTATTCCCGAGAGGTTTATGGATACGCCGGAGTCGAAGGCGAGGTTTGGCGGGGATGTTAAGAAGGCGGCGCAGCCGTTCTCGACGGGGCCGAGAGGATGCATTGGGCGCAACTTGACGTATGTGGAGTTGAGGTTGATTCTGGGAGCGCTGTTGTGGAATTTTGATCTCGAGTTTGCGGATGGGGCGCCGCTTTGGCACCCGAAGAATGAGTTTGAGGGACTTAGGGCGTACAATACTTGGGAGAAGAGCCCGTTGATGGTTAAGCTGAAGGATATCAGGAAGACGCCAGCGTGAGGCGTTGAGGCGAAGAGGAAAGGAGGATTATCGAAGTAGTTCAGCTACTCATTGGTGCTGAATATCAAAGTAGAAAATGTACATGTCCCATCAAGAGGATCAATCTCAAGATGCATGCTGTGCCCGTTCTCCTTCCACCCTCATTCCCCTCTCACAACATCGTCTTCGCCGCATGATATCCCGCCGCCCAATGCCACAGCCTCGCATCCACCGTCTTCCCCTCCTTATCATACTGCACCAGACGATCGTACAGCTCGTCGATCGGTACCACCACCCTCTCAATAAACTCGCCATCATCCAGCGCCTGCTCCGGCTCCTCGTCTCCCTCCTTCAAATTGACCTCGACCATAGCCAGCTGCATATTCGCCGTGCTCAGACCCGGATCCGAGACAATCGTCGGCGATATAAACGACAGCTTGCCCTTGTAGCCCGTCTCCTCGTGGAGCTCGCGCACACTCGCGTCGCTGGGAGTTTCCTTCTCATCGACTAGCCCTGCAGGCAACTCCACACAGACGGCATCCACGGGCGGGCGGTACTGCAGAATGATGATGGTGGACGGAGGGCGATTTGGGTGTCGGATGATGGTGGTGATGGCGACGGCATCGACGCCAGCTTTGCCGCGAGTCTTGCGCGCCGCTGCCTCCCAGACGCGGTCTTTGCCAGTCTGATCTTGCCATGAGATCTTCTGGAACTCGATCCACTTGGCCTCGGTCGCGGGCAGCTCCTCGACTTTTGTGATTTTTGGTGACTGCGGCATGTTGTAGGCTGCGCGGATGTGGGGTGTTGTGGAGAAGGCACGGGCTGCGAACGGGAGCACTCGAGGGCAGATATTAGTAGACGTGACAGAGGCTGTGAGGCTACAGCTTAAGAAGAGTCGCGTGAGACTTTCAGGCATCGAGGCTGTCGGCGGTGAAGGTGAATGTGGAGTGCAGCCTGACGTCGAAGACTCCAGGAGCATGGGCCATCTCCCCGCGTGAGCGTCATTATACCGTTTCCGCGCAAACACGCCCTCACGTGCAAATACTGTTCACATCTAGAGCAATGCATATGAATAAACTTTCCCTAGTTGAATGCCGCAGCATCTCTGCTATCATACCATGACCTTACTGATGTAAGAATGTAATCCTCTCCGCCGCATCCTCTTCCAGTCCACACAGTTCCTTGAAGTCGCCCACCTCCTTGCCCTTCTGCTCCGTTCGCGCCGCGAATTGACTCAGAGGGCAGCTCTTACCAGGTCCACTCTGGCAATCAGGTAAAGCCGTGATTCCATCGTTGATGTTCAATCTGACAAACTGCTCCGGCCCAGACGTCTCCTTACTCTGGCAAGACAGTAATTCAAAGATGATACGCCCACCCATTGGCGAGATCTGCGACTTGCGCCACTTGCGGTCATGCGCGATGTGCGTGATGGGAAGGTGTTCGTCGTCGTTGATGACATCGAGCGCAGTCATCATAGGCGCGATGTCGCCATCGTGGACAAAGCTGAAGAACAACGGACCTCCATCTGGACCTTGGAGCATGAGGTTGGTAGTGGCATTGAGCCACAGCCATCCCATACTGGCCGCATACTTCTGCCCTGGCCCGGCGCGGTAGTAGTGCAGTAAATCCCGTGCGTATTCGAAGCTTAGAAATTCACCCTGCGTGAACACGTCGCACCATTGACTCCTACCACGCACCGTTGTCTCGAAACCGCACATCTCCTGCATGGCGTAGATGTTTTGGTCTGTGAAATTCATACCCGTCTGCTCCATGAGATGTTTGCGGATGGGCTTGACGTATATGGCACGGTAGTCGCCCATGAGGTCGTAGCCCTTCCTCTGGCCTTCGGCCTTGTCTTTCTTGTTGTTGAGGCATGTTCGTCCAGGGGTGAGCGTGTCACCACCCAGCGATGAATGCTCGGAGATTACCTGCAGATTTGCAGTGTTGTCGGCCTTGTAGTTGATGCCAAAGAAGCCGAGGGCGAAATGGCGAGCGGTCTCAATAACTCGTTGAGAATCACTAGCCCAAAATCTGACAGGCTGGGCTGGGTTCGTCGTGGAAGCTTTGGGTAGCAGGTGCTTGTATCGTGTTCGAAGTCTGACACCAGTTGAAAAGGAACCCAGAGTACCCGAAAACGGGCCAGTGTTGGTCAGCTGTTCGAGACTATCGTCTTGGAAAGCACGTTAGAAAGTGATGGGACATTGATTCATATCATGCGGTCATCTATTATGCTATGGCGATGCTTGACTTACCACGGGACCAGAAGAGCTCCCAGTCATTGAAGAAGGCGAGACTACCAACGAATGTCGTGTTGTGTTCCCTCATGCGTTCGACGACTGCTCGCTGGCCTTGGAGTACTGTAAGCTACAACGCAATGGCTGATCATTGCCTGCACCTACCCTCTCCTGCTTTCTTGGTAGGATATCTCTCAGCATGCCTAGACATCTTTGTGACAGTAGATGTTAGCAAACGATGTCTCGCTCAAGTGCAAGCCATTTTTATGACCCACCATGTGCACTTGTTCGACATGACATCCATCAGGAACAGCAATGCCGCCGTCAACGATGTCGATGACCTTCTCTACCCATGGCCCGTTGCCCCCAAGGTGATACAGTATGTTCCAATCCTTCGTTATAGCCCCTGCTCCTTGCTTGTGTTCGGACGGTGTGCCCTCGCTGCGTTGGGGATGCCACCAGCTAGTCCAGCTCGAATGGTGAGGTTTGCCAGCACATGCGTACTCGAAGTAGCCCGAGTGAAGGTCTGCCGTGGCAGGGCAGCTGGATTGCGAGCATAACGTGCAAAGCGGCTCGTAGTTGTAGATGGCGAAGCTAGCGATAGCTATCACGGCAATGAGTATGGGTTGCCATATCGGATGCATTGTGAAATTTGGTGCGTGTACGATATGGGAGATGAGGGACACGGAGGAGGGTGATCAGTGAAAGCCATCGTGAGCTGTTGTTGGCGATTGGCGACGTGGTGGGTCAAACGCGATTTCTGTCGCCAATATTCGCACCTGCCAAGGTTCATCGCTGATATGATCTAAACTCCGAAGCCGCATTGCATGTTCGAAGTCGAACGGAACTTATCTCATAAACATCATATTTCTGTAATTGCATCGATATAATCCAGGTTGCATCCGTGATGACTGACATGGTGATAGGAAGAGTGGTGGGTCTGCCGTGCCTCGGCAACCGACGCGTCTTCCCCAACTCCACTTTCCCCACGACACAGCACCCCTTGTCTAGCCGCGCCTGGGCATCTGACATATAGAGCATCAGCATTCATCCCTCTCAACCGTCTCTGATCCCACGTACTTTCGTATTGACTTTTGATAATCCTCAAACCGCTGCTCGCCATGTCAGACCCCGACTACAAACCAACTCAACACTACGACCCGGATCCAGACTCCTACATCCAGTATCAACGTGAAATATACGGGCAGTTTCGAAAACCAAAGTACTCCACCAAGCCCTCGCAATGGGAGGCCGCAGCTAGAGCAGCCATTCCGGAACCCAATTTCCTGTATGTTTTTGGAGCGGCGAGCAGCGAATCAACGCACCGCGCGAATACCTCGGCCTTCGATCGCTACCGCCTGAGGCCATTGATGCTCACTCAGGCAACGCGAAGAGACCTGTCTGTTGAGCTGTTCGGCACAAAGTACCGAAGTCCGCTACTTGTAGCACCAATTGGCGTCCAAGAGATTTGCCATCCTGATGGCGAGGAAGCGACCGCAAGAGCCTGCGCATCAGTCAAAGTTCCTATGATTCTGAGCACAGCCGCAACGAGGTCAATCGAGCAGGTCGCTACTGCAAACGGGGATGGGGATCGGTGGTACCAGCTGTACTGGCCGAAGCCTGGCGCGGACGAATTCACTGCGAGCCTTCTGAGTCGAGCGAAGGCGAACGGTTTCAAAGTGCTTGTAGTGACTCTCGACACGTTCATGATCGGCTGGCGACCCAGCGATCTGGATGAGAGTTACCTGCCGTTCGTCTGGGGTCAAGGCGTGAGTTCACCTTTCATGTTCGAAGTGTATTGCATGCTGACCTCACATCTAGTGCCAAGTAGCCTTCTCTGACCCCGTCTTCAATCGCATGTATGAAGAGGAACAAGCAAAGGACACTCGGAGTGTGACCGAGAAGGTGTCAGATATCTGGCAGATCCTCAAGCGTCCAGGGAGCTTGGGTGGCGCCGCCAAAGTTCTGACTCACGCGAGCATTATGAAGAAAGCCATGTTCTTCACAAGTATAACAGCGTCTGGCTACTACCGCGACTGGAACGACTTGCAAACACTCTGCAAGTACTGGGATGGACCGATTGTCCTCAAAGGCATTCAAACAGTCGAGGACGCCCACAAAGCGATCGAGCACGGCATGGATGGCATCATTGTGTCGAATCACGGTGGAAGACAGCTTGATGGCGCCATCTCATCTCTAGATGCCCTCGCCGAGATCGGCGTCGACGAAAAAGTGAAAAGCTCAAACTTGACCATTCTATTCGACAGCGGCATTCGCACTGGTTCCGACGTCCTCAAGGCTCTCGCACTGGGCGCCAAGGCTGTGCTGGTAGGACGACCATATGTCTATGGGCTTGCGATGGGTGGCGAAGAGGGTGTGAAGCACGTGCTCAACTGCATGCTTAGTGACACGGAGAACTCAATGGCTAATCTTGGCAAGAAGAGCCTCTCTGAATTGAGCCGAGAGGATCTGAGGGTCGTGCAAGGCTTGGCCAAGTTGTGAGCGTGAATACATCGAGCATTCGTCCGCAATCCGAGCGATTGACACACAGAATAGTAGATATCGAGCACTTCCAATACAGACACATGAGCGTTGAATTGTGCTCTAGCGCTCAAATTGCGCTACTCGTGATATCCTCCTTCCTCGATTGTTGACCTTTGGACCGTAGCTGTTTGTTCATCCGCAGTCCCTAGAAAACGTCCCCTGACTTATTCTCACGATAATCGCTATCCACTCGCCACTGTCTTCAGAAACATTCACGTCTTATTCAGAACATGCTTCGCTGACGTGCTCTCAGCCAATCCCCGATATCGCAATTCGTCTTTTTCGTTCGCAAATCGTACTGTTTGACAAGTCAGGAGGGAGTTCGGCTATGGATAATTGCTCAGTATCAAAGGTGAATGATGATTTACGGCGGTTCGCAACTGATATCTCATTTCAAAGAAGTATATAACGTGAGTATGAGTACCTCTGCTTCTCCTCATCCATCCTCCACGATACCTTCGACTTCTCGATTCTCCCTAAAGACAGATCTTCAAGTCCAAGTCCACTCCCACATTCATCATGTATCTCGCCGCCATCTTCCTCACGAGTAAGCTTCCCTGTCCCATTTCCCTTCCCTTCTATTAACCCTACTAACACCAATCCAGCCCTCCTCACCCTCCTCACCCTCCTCGCCCTAACCTCCGCCGCCCCCAACAAGACCCCATCATCTTCCTCCTCAAGAACAACTGCCCCTTCCCCGTCTACGTCCGCGAAGCCATCGCCGAATTCCCCAGCCCCCGCCCCTGGGAAAAATGCAAAAACCGGGGCGAGACGCCCGAAGCCAAGTTGCCCGCGCACTACAGCGCCTATAGCAACATGCAGGTGTTGAAGGATAGTTGTGGACATAGTAGTACGTTACGACAAATCACCTGCATACATTCATACATCCGCCAAGTTCACGAGGAATACGAGAAAGGAGGGAGATGGACATGTTGATGTTAATATTTCGATCCGTCAAAGTCTCCCGCACACCCCACGGCACCCCTTACCAATTCGAATACGCATGGGCCCTCGAAAACGACCGCATGTGGTACGACATGTCGCACGAAGACGGGAACCCCTTTACCGACGTCGAGCGCGAGATGGCGTCGCGGAACGGCTGTCCGGCGCTCAAGTGCGCGGCAGGCAACGACGGAAGGGCATGCGATTATGGGATTCAGGCGGATTGTGGGACCACGGGGAAGGTGCATGCGTGGTTGTGTGGAAGGGGGAAGGAGGCGGGGGAGGGTTGGGA
>QVXC01000576.1:0-18244 GCA_003501895.1 Phaeosphaeria sp. A1 3.1a | reverse complement strand
GTGGGATAGTCGAGTAACACAAACCTCGCGTGTAACACCACGAACAGTCAAAAACCCAACGCGTGTAGCGATAACAATCAATCAATCAATCAGTCACCACAGTCAGTACCAATAGCCGTTGCAACGACCGTATTGATTCACAGATGCCTTTTCCGTATCGACAGGCGTAAAACAAGAGGACGGCCTCCTGTACGTATTCAGAAGGATTTACATCCCTAAGAAGATATGAAAGGAATTCGTACAGAGATACCATGAATCACTAGCACATAGACACTAAGGAGTAGAAAAGAATCTTAGATGAATTATGGAAAGGTACTACTTCCCTCACGCTAGACTGCTAGTATAGCCAGTACTCAAGGACTGCGCCGAATGCCAGAGAAACAAGCACAGCCGACACTTGCCATATAGAGAAATACAACCAATCGAGCCAGCTACGAGGCCATAGAAATTCATCGCCATGGACTTCATCAACAAGTTGCTAAAGTCCAAGAACCCTCTCACACACGCCGAGTACGACGCTATCATAGACATTATCGAAGAAGCTACCCGATATTCATACTTCCTACCTTACTAAGAAGCCAGTAGAGCAGATCAGACTGCCTACACCCTTCTGAGATATCCCGTAGCCGAACATGGATTGCCAGAGAAAATCATATCTGACAGAGATCCAAAGTTCGTATTAAAATTCTGGAGAACGCTCCTAGCCCAACTCGGAATCAAACAAGCCATGTCTACCGCGTATCATCCACAAACAGATGAAATAACAGAGAGAACGAATCAAACAGTAGAACAGTATCTGCGCTGCTATCTGAACTACCAGCAGGACAACTGGGTTGCCCTGTTACTAATGGCTCAACTAGCATACAATACCAGCAAACATAGCGCAACAGGAATGACCCCATTCCTAGCAAGCTATGGATTCGAGGCAGACACGGAGATAACTCCAAGACTAAGTAGATGGACCTACGAAGAAGCTACGCAACGAGTAGATATACTAAAGAACGTCCACCAACAACTCAAGGAAGACGCGATATTCTTACAGAACAGGATGAGCAGTTACTACAACAAAAAACACATCCCTGCACCTACCTTCAAGAAGGGGGAGATGGTCTAGCTACTCAGAAAAAACATTCGAAGCCAGAGAGCGAGTAAAAACCTCGACCACGTTAAAATCAGACCATATCTCATCAGCGAACGAATTAGCAAGGTCACGTATAAGCTCGACCTGCCAAATACTATGCGCATCTACCTAACGTTCTACGTGGCGCTCTTAGAAAAAGCACCATAAAACGCTGAACGTAAAGCATACGACGCACAAACCTACGGAAGTAATAAGGAAAAATAGGAAATCGAATACATCAAGGAACGGAAATAGAAAAACGGCAAGTGGTATTATCTAATACAATAGTCTAGAACAGACGCGAAAGGGAAACCCTAGGAAGATACTTGGGAACCAGAAGACAACCTCGACCCTGAGACACTAGAGGACTTCTAAAGTCAAAGGCAGACGGCGACAAAGGTCCGTTTTGCAGCGAACCAAGAAAGGCGTCAAAGGAACCCCCGTCAGCCAGGAACGAATAACCCACCCTCAAGTCATCCGCCTGAGGCGCGACGTCAGCACTGCCCGAACCATTCGCGACCCCATTGCCGGCACCTACAGCCGCAGCATCCTCAGCATCTAACTCCGCCTCTAGAGCCGCAGACTGCGCATCAGACTTTTTCTCGATATAGGCCTGCTGCTTCTTCAAACGAGACAAACGAGCCTGACTCTCCGCCAGCCTATCAAGCGCTTCCTCCTGGGCTCTCTCAGCCTCTGCGATTTGCTGACGAATCTTCATTGAGGCGCGATCAACAAAACTCCCTAAGAACCGTAAGAATAAGTAACCCCATGATCCATATTTACCCACACTCAGCCAATGAGACACCTGTCACGGTGTACTTGGATCGCATATTCGACTGAACGCAAGCCTCACAATGCTTACCATGACGAGAAGAAACTACGCAAGGAATGTTTTTATCGGAACAACGGGTACAAGGTAACGTCTTGAATCGATCAAGAAGGATACGATTGGCTTGCTTGTGTTTTTTGCGGGTGCTGGAAGAAGTCATAGAGGGCGAGCGAACAACGACAACACATCAGGGGACCGCTCCGCTTATGAGTACACCGGTGCCAGAACGGAACAACGAAACTCCTGAACCCTGGGAAGGGGAGATAGTGTTACGAATATGATTCGAACAAAGAGCTCGGACGAGTCTGAAGACTACTGGGCCGCAGAAACGGTTAAAGACCTTTATGCAGGCTGCTCAGAGGCACAGCTATCACGTGACTAGCCGAGTTACGTGTCCTACGACACCAGCAGTCGTAGGACACTAAGCGACATATGACACTAAGCGACATATGACAAGCCTTGTCACAAGACTGCTAACGTAGATACATCTGGTTATAAGGGATGCTGTAGAAAGGACGCCAGGATAAGGAACATCACGTGACCGGTTCGCGGTTCGTGTGCGAACTACGAACCCACGAACCGGCTAAGACTTGCTATGTATATAGTCACCGCTGCGGAACTCCTTATAAGCGCTATAGTTAAGATACTTAGTTCTTATAAAGTACTCTTTGACCGTCTATAAAGACTCTTATTGTACTGTCTTGCCTGCCACCCTACCTATCACGTGACCTAGCGACCCTTTCCCTCCTTCTCGACTACTACACCACGACCTCGCGTAAGTAGAGACTGATAACCCCTGCTAGCCAACTTCGCCGTCGTTACATTACACTTATATCTAATTTAGAAGTCTCTTCTATATTAATTTAGCACGTACGCGCGTTATATCTAGTCTTACTGTCAAATGGCACATGCCGTAGAGGTGGGTAGGCAATCAACCTGCCAAGCAAAGCGCAGGGGTCCTCATCTGAACTCGGATAAAATGTCACACACACCACAATAGAACAACAGAACACATCACAATACAATCATTACAACCATCAATACTCTGTGATATCTCATTCCATTTGACAACTTATACTACTTTTACCGCAATAGCATTACTGAACCGTGTCAGGCTTCTCTTCTTCTTTCTCCTTCTCTGGATCAACCTGATCTTCAGGCACATCCTCGACATGCCAGAAGATATGCATCTCCTCGAATTTGGGCACAATCCCATCTGACCTCTTATCATTCGTGAACACCTCGACTTTCTTGATTAACTTAAGTCCCAACTCCTGCTGCAGGCTGGAAGTCAGTATTCTCTCACTCTCATGCTTTTCAATTCGCAATCAATAGTATCAAACGTACCTTGTGTCCAACCAGTAAATGTGCCACAATACTTCCCAACGGACTCCCGATCAGCGCCTGGCCCTCCTTACTGGCCCTCGTAAAGCTGACTCCCGGCCACGGTGTGAGCGTTTCATGTCCATTTGACGTAAGAGCTCGGGCAGCCAGGGAGGAGGTCTCGTCGTTGACAACGTTATACGCGGCATAGATGCGGAGATTCTTCGGATTAGAGTTGGAGGCGAGCCAGTAACCCCAGAGTATGTCAGAGGTGAAGCGGAGAGCGGGAAGTTGGTTCTTTGTGGCGAGACAGGGCCAATTGTATTTAGTGCCGGTTAGTGGATTTTCGAGATTTGTCGCAATGATGGCTAGAGGATGTATTAGCATCAAGTCGTTTGACTGGATATTGGTATCTGGCAATGTTACCTCCTCCTTTGTGGTTCATTGCAAACCAGTAGAGCCCGCCTGTTGCCTACGACAATAGTTAATGAGGTGGGACAAACAATCAGGTCGCTTGGACAGACAGTGTAATCCTTCTCGCCAACTTTATATGTCTGGTCCTCAAGTTTCTTCGGGGCCTTCGGATCCTTCGCCAACGCCGCATCGACATGTTCAATCCTATAGCAAATATTGTCATCAAGCCCTCCGCTCAAGCCAACACCATTGAAGGCGTCTTTTAGGCGCTTCTTGTCGAAATTGCAATCTCGGTCTTGGTTGACAGTGCTCTCATGCCAATACCAGGTCTTCCGTGCATCTAATTTCGTATCAATGTCTATGTTGTAATTTATGAGTATTGACATTCTTACCGATAAGGTCTCCAGTCCATTCACTCGCAGCAGATGGAGGATTCCGTGTATCTTTCAGAAGCCAGCCTGCACCTCGGTCTGGCGCGTTCATTAGACAATTGAGATGTTGACCCTTCTCGATGAACTTGGTCCACCTCTGATCATCTGTAACCTGATCTGGCTTCCAGTAGCTGGCTCGAGCGGTGGGCTGTGAATGAGCATATCCATTGGCATTCTGCTTGAAGAATCTCGTTTCGTGGATCACTGATCCGTTCGGACGGACGATAACACTTCGTGTTACATCGACTTCGGCTAGCATAGTCAAAAAGAGCGCGAGACCCAGCACCAACGCGTGCAGCATGACGCACTAGGATTGTAGATGATCAGTGAACCTTTGGCTTTGATTGTGGATCAAAGGCGTTGAGAGAGGGCACTTGGTGTGGGCGAATATATGTACTTCGGGAAATGGAAGCACAGGCCGTGAGTCCAAGGTGAGTGAGTTTGTACAACGCAACTGAAAAGTAAGTATGATGTCACATACAAACGGATTATGTTTTGGAAAGGAGGACGAGGAGTATAATGGAGAAGAGTCGGTAAGGGAGCTGCGCAGGCCGAGCGCTGCGCAGGGAAGCGACGATGGTCGAGAATCGATAGGAATCACGTCGAGGAGTAGGAACATGAAATGTTAGTCTCTATCAGGATTTAATAGTTGCTTTGAGGTAAATTCAAGCGCTTACTACACGTCGATGTCATTGATTGACTTCGTAGCACACCAAGCCGTTACACCCGTGGAGGATAGCGCATGGCGACATGCCACGAGGATAAACAATGTACAGCGATGCCATATTCCATTTTTAAATTAGCTTTGCAGAGAACAGTGGAGTCTCGAGGAAATTGTCAAACCTCTGAGTTGATCATAGTGTTGCTCAGAGGATGCTACTAATTCATTTTGCCGGGCGGGATTGAGAGCTCTTTTCTATCCATCTAAGCGTTCTAAATCATAATGGACTCTAATGCAGTCTAATGCAGTCTAGATTTAATTCACCTCTTTCTCATCCCGCATGTCCGTCATCACTCGTATCTTCCCCACTCTCCCCTTCATCTTCGTCCTCATCCTCGTCCTCGCCGTCCTCAGACTCGGAATCCATAGATCCAATAATATCAAGGCTCAATCCTACCGTCTTACACGCATCCTTGATGGTCTTTGGAACGCCGTCATCACCCTCAACCACCACAAGCGTTTTCCAAGTCTTTGCGATGATGTCTTTACTCTCAATCGCCGCAAGGAACAAGTCTACGACCTCTCTATCCGTACCTAGCTCATTGAAGAACTCCAAAGTCTCCATCTCAGGCGGAAATCCGACAGAGTGAAGTCGTGGCTTCTTGGACGATTTGGCGAAGAGCTGGTGGTCCCAATTAAGTCGTAATGTCTTGAGGGATTCGAATTCTCGGAGTCGGAGAGTTTTGCGATTATGTAGTGTTGGTGAATCGAAAGTGATGCTCGTTAGGAATTCAGCCTGTGTCTTGAGCGCGATGATGTAGTCGCTGAGACTGTCTGAGCTTTCTTCGAGCTCGGGCTCTGGCTCTTCGGATTGCGTCAAGACGAATTCTTCGAGTGCTTCAGGGAACTCAAGGATGTCTGCAAGTGCGTCGTCGTTGATGTCGCATTCGACCAGATGGAGGCGTTTGAGAGGAGTGACGTGTGGTCGCTCGATGTAGTCAAACCCTCGCTCATCGAGCTTTGCGCGCCTGATGGTGAGGTTCTCGAGCGTGGGGTGAGCGAAGATGTGAATGTTTTCTCTGAGGTCCCAATAGGCGTCGTTGGCGCATTGGTAGAATAGTGAGCAGGTTTTGAGACAGGCGAGGTCGAAGGGACCGTTGAAGAGGGTACCGATGCCGTGGAGTAGCACGTCTGGCACGGAGATGTCGAGTTTCTCGAGGTTTGACATTATGGACAGGGTACGAGATAGTCCATCGACACGTTTTGGATCCAGATAGGAGTTGTGAACGGGTGCATCGAGGGCCAGATGCGACAGTTCCGAGGATGGGTACGATAGCTTGATCTCGTGGATGGCTGAGCCACGTCGAGGTCGACGGCTGAGGGATTCGCTGAAAGTGAGGTGCAGCTCAGGTGTCTCGAACAATATGCTCTTGTAGAGAACGGCATCGCTCAGTCTGTGATACTTCTTATTCAAGCGCGACACATTGCACAGGCTCTTTCTGGAAGCAAGACCGAGCGTCTCGAATATCTGCAGCAACAATTCGTCAGGCAAGACAGCGAGGCGGTCGCCCGCGCATCGGGTGCTCTTCCCATCGTCTTTGACGTCGCCGTTGAATGGCATCCCACCAACGTGCGCAAGCCTTATCACGCCACCTAGGACAGCCCGTGACGAACACGTGGAGAGCGACGCAAATCGTGGGGTAAGGATTGCGGGGCAGAGAGTCCAACAATGGGTTGATTGCGGCTGATGACGAATATCGGAACAAATGTGGAGATATTCTGGACAAGACCGGGCCTGCGAGGCAGTAGAGGTACTTGTCGGTGTAGAAGCTTGGCTTGTGAAACCCGCCTCCGTCATGGAGGGCGGTTGGATCGTGGCAAGGGTGGTGAGAGGTGCACGGGCCTTGCCTGCCACTCAACGCAAACAACTCTCCAGTACAATACGCTTGACGTGCGAAACAACGCTGCAACAATCGCTCATTGCTGTAAAATCGGTAATTGAAGACGGCAAAGTTGTATCATCATGCGGCAGCTTGCTGGGTGTCGTGATAAGCACTGACTGCAGGTGTTGACAAAGCTGGTCGAGGTCGATACGTTGTTGATGCGACGCACTCGTCACGATTGTTGATCGTGAGTACGCCATATAGTGTTTGTATGCCATCTTATGTCACAGTCTGTGTCTACCAAATTGGCAACTCGTCTTTTGCGTGCACCCGTGGTTACGTTCCGAGACGGACATGTAAGCGGGGTAGGAGGAAACTCGGAAGTCATCTTCAACATCGAAGTATATTCCAAATAGAGATTATTTATATATAAACTGCATCGTGGACGATAGTCTGGATCATAGTGGTCTTCGATTCACCTGCTTTCCACTGTCTCGGCCTTATTTTAGATTATGCAGCAAGAGAAATCGGGCGATCCACCTCCAGTGGAGGTTGATATTACCCAGCATCCTAATGCCCAGAAGCTGCTCGAGCGTTGCCAGGACTTCTTCGCAGAAGTTGAGAACTTGTAATGCCATCATTCATGTCATCGAGGAACTATGACTGACCGCACCAGAACCCCTGGCAAGGATCTCGAGAATTACCTCAACAGCAACTACGGGCCTGGGAATCCCATCTATGAGGACCTTTGTTCTTTGACCAGAACGGGAGTAAAGGAAGGATGGGCTGCGAATATCGAGATCGATGGAGCTCATTACCGACGCTCGAAAATTGCTTTCCCGAGAGAAGATACACGCTTCTTCAGCATCACGACGGTCTACATGGAGTCGGATGAGGCTTTCTCCGGACAGTATCACTCCCATCCATACGGCGAGATCAACTGCGTGGTGCAGATAGACGAGTCGTCCGAATTAATGGGTATGCAGGGATGGCAAGGCGCAGGTTGGACCAGTCCAGGACCCGGTACACATCAGTGAGTGTGGCTCGCAATGTATACGAATAGGTTGCTGACTGCTCGAAGCTATCCACAAGTTCGAGGTGGAGCGCTGATTGCACTGTTCTTCTTACCAGCAGGACGCATAAGCTACAATGCGAAACCAGGTGATCGCCAGCCAGCGTCACTTTGACTTGACATGCGGGACTCCCGGTAGAAGAGGTGTACGACGGGGGTTGCCATAGATAAGGTAATGCAGTACCTGGACAGACTACCACTCCCGCTGTTCGATGACGATTGTACGCATCGGACTTGTCATCGTGTTAGCTGTAGCAGCTCGAAAAAAAAAATGCAACGTCTCCCAATGATAATAGTAACATCAGCGAAATTGCTATTTAGTGTTATTTACCGAACTATCCTCATTGATTTCGCCGTGTTCGGCGAAGGTAGCATATGAAGATATGCTCGGATACTGTATGGCATCAATACGATGCAAACGTCTCAGATCAGCACTTGTGTATCTCACTGTTGCAATGGCGCCGAAAATCTTGCTCAGGGATCTCCAGCTGCCCCAGCAAGACATCGTTGATGAACGTGCGTGGACCTGGGTCTAGACACACGTGACCGGCCCTATTTTCCGCTCTCATGCTGGTGACACCGTTCACTTAGTTGAAAGTCAAACCAGACCTGATCGAACGAGAATAACAACGCTCTTGGCCAGATCAAGGTGGCAGGCGCTAACAGCTTCCCTGCGGTATCGCGGCGTACTTCAGATAATTTTTCGGCGGAGAAACCATAATCCCAAAATCTCTGTATACAGTCTCGCAGCCTTACGAAGGAGCTGGTTTTGGGTGATACACAGCTCCTTAGTACTGCCAGCTCTTTGCACGGCGCTACTTCGTAAGCCACCTCCGACTGCACATGAGATCACGAGCAGACTATTGAACACGACGTCAGTTGTTCTCCACGGTTCATGCTCTGATCGACGTAAACGACCGGTCACAACAGAACAGCGCATCCCGGGAGATTCACAATGAGGATGGCCGTCTGCTGTGTGGGTCTTGCCCAGCACGATGATGCTGCTGGACGAGGTGTAGTATTGCAGGTCCCCACGGGGATGTTTGTTGAGGTGGAGATGTGTACAAGAGTCGAACAGCTGGTGCTGCACGACGCCATTCTCGAGAGGACGGATACGACCAAGGCGCGGAGATGTCGGATATATGCCACTAGTGGCAGAGAGCAGCCAATGACGAAGATGGGCGCGTTTCTATTACTCACATCCGACGACCCAAAACAGCACTCCGTGAAGCAATTGCATCATGGGGCCGCAGCTGGCGCAACCCCTTTGCGTTGCCCTGCCCTGGCGTGCAACCGAAGTCGTCGTCGCCCAGCTCCACAGTCGCATCGAGACGACGGGCACGTGCAAATTTGGGCGCATCGGACCGCCTCAGCTGCGACATGACTAACTAGCTTGTCGCCGAATCGGTACCTCCTTTGCGTGATGCCACGGCTCCGGCATCAAAGAAAGTTTGTGACCGCCACCCGAAGCCGATGCCATGACTTGCATGCTTTCGTCCCTTTCGATCCAATCCTTTTTATAGCACACGCCCATCCGCTCTGTTTTTGAATTGAGCGCGGTTCTGTTCCTTTTTTGTTCCATCGCATTCTGCTTTCCCATATCTGCAGCGCCCTGCGAAGCTCCCCCCAAACCGCCATGGAGCCATCATCGACCAACTCGTCCGACCGCACACACGTGGAGCAAGAATCACACGAGATGGACAACGTCAATCTTGCTCCCACGCAACCACCGCCAGCTACCCAACCTGAGCAAGTAACGGGCAGGACGCGCGTGCGCTTCAACAGCAACGCCAACCAGCACATCGCGCCTCCGCCTGAGCGTCGCAGCTACAGCCGTGTCAGCGAGGCTGAGAGCAGCCAGTCTGCCAATGCCGAGCAGCACGACCGCCACACAGCAGACGCCGAAGAGCTGCTCAATGCTCACCACACAGGCTACCGCGAGAGCGAGCAGGCCGCGCCCACGCCCCCAGCCGAAGTGGGCGACGAGGGCTACGCCGTCACTGGCCACAACCAGGGCGGTGTCTTCTACCAGCTCTTGCAAGCGTACAAGACGTCGGCGCCCAAGCTCAATGACACGCCCTCCGAGGCCAGCTACGAGTCGCCCACCCCGCGACCAGGCTCGTCCTCCGGCGCCGCCACGCCGTCGCGGCGCAAGTGGTATGCCCAAGAGAAAGGCAACCAGTCGCAGGAAACGCTGGCCACGCTCATCGGCGCCTCGGCCAAGCTGGCCAACCCCAACGAGAAGAAGGAAATTGTCGGCCCGCGTCCTCAGCACAAGCGCACGGTCAGCGGCGGCGTCCTCGCCAAAGTCTGGAAGGCCAAGGAGGACAAGGACGCGAAGATCAAGATCCACGTCGCCAACATCCTCAAGCGCCAGCAGTACCTCATCCGCATGTGTCGTGCCCTGATGCTGTTCGGTGCCCCCACTCACCGTCTCGAGGAGTATCTGGCGGCCACCGCCAAGGTGCTCGAGATCAACAGCCAGTTTCTGTACATACCCGGCTGCATGATCATCTCCTTCGACGACGTCCTCACACATACCGCCGAGGTCAAGATTGTTCGCACTGCCCAGGGTGTCAACCTGGGAAAGCTCAAGGACACCCACGAGATCTACAAAGAGGTTCTGCACGACGTCATAAGTCTCGACGAAGCCCTGGTTCGTCTGGACGAGGTCATCAACGCAAAAGACCGCCACAACGTATGGCTGTGTGTTGTCATGTATGGCCTGGCGAGTGCCGCTGTCTCTGTCTTTTTCAAGGCGCGTCTCATTGACATGCCCATCATCTTCGTCCTGGGCGCTCTTCTAGGCCTCCTCCAACTGGTTGTGGCTCCGCTCTCCAAAACGTACAGTACCGTCTTCGAGATCACATGTACCATACTCATGTCGTTCCTCGCGCGAGCTTTTGGCAGCATAAATGGTGGCAGGACCTGGTGCTACTCAGCGATAGCGCAGTCTGCGATCGCTATGATCCTTCCCGGATGGGTAAGTCGGCATTCTTTTAAGTCTCCTGTGATGATGCTGACAACCACAGCTCGTACTCAGCTCTGCCCTAGAGCTTCAATCACGTGCCATTGTGCCAGGTTCTATCCGCCTCGTCTTCGCTATCATCTACTCCCTCTTCCTAGGCTATGGCATCACAGTCGGAACTGCCATCTATGGTGCGATCGATCCGAATGCTACCACGGACACGGAATGTCATGCACCTCTCAACCCATACTGGAACTTTTTATTTGTCCCTCTTTACGTCTTCTTCACCACATTCACAGTCCAAGCCAAGTACAAACAAATGCCCGCTATGATTATTATTGCAACCTGCGGATATACCGTCAACTTCTTCGCGAACATGAAATTTTCCTCAAGTGCGCCCATCGCATATACATTCGGAGCCTTCACTATCGGCATCTTGGCCAACCTATACAGCCGTCTTCGCCACGGCGTGGCTGCCGCGGTCCTTTTGCCTGCTGTATATGTACAGGTCCCTGGCAGTCTGGCTTCCAGTGGCAGCATCAGGTCCGCCCTCAACACTGCCTCGGCGTTGATCCGCGATAATAACCAAACTGGAGGCGATGTAGGTTTTGCACAGTCTGCTCATCTCACAGTGACTAATCATGCGACAGACTACGACCGATGGATTGAACGCCATTGTCTTCAACGTCGCAGCTTCCATGATCCAGATTGCTATCGGCCTGACCGTTGGTCTCTTCATGGCTGCGCTCCTGGTCTACCCATTGGGTAAGCGAAGGAGCGGTCTTTGGACGCTATAGAGTATTCCCGTTTTCTTCTGTTTACAGCATTGATCCATACTTGCACAGCGAGGCGTTCTGGCGCTTGCTCAAGGGCTTGCCCCTTTTCGACTGATGATTCATAGTTCATAAGCGCGGTTATAAACATCGTGGCTAAAAGATTCCGAAGAGCACGTGGTGTTGTATCTGGATGCTCCTGTGAGTATGGTGACGTGCAAAGGTAAGTCCCACCGCACCAAGCCGTCAAGTCCACTGCAAGCACTACACACGCCTTGCGACCGTTCGATCGCCATCCTTGGATACCCATGCGCATTGCCATTGGCCTAGGCGACAAGACCATGTCTATCCTGACACCACGCATACGACATACTGAACCCCAGTACGCGACTTTCGATCCCTCGTTCCTGCCTCTGCGACACTTCCTCCAAGCATCTTCCCTGTTCGACGATCGGTACCTGAGCGACAACCTTGGTGATCAAGCTTCTCTTTCGGAAAATACGTTCGTACCCTCACCCGCCTTCGGAAAAAATTTCCTCCCTAAGACTCACTGGTCCACTCAACATATACAGTATACAGCACTCTGTGTGATCCAGTCGGAAATTGTGATGACCTCCCCGCCGATGCACCCGTCCAAATTTGAACGGTGTCCTCTGGCGTATGGAGTTGTAATCAGATTCGTGCATTTCATGAACTAGATTTTATCCGTTGATTCACTGCCGTAACATAACTCTCACCGCTCCATAGTGGTAAATATGCTGACAGGTAGGGCACTGGCAACAAGGACCGTCTCAACTTTGAAATTTCTTCTAGGAAAACTCTAATCAAATATATAAGATGTTTAACTCTCTAGTAAAGAGCTCTGACATATCTTACATACAATTTTCTAATATCTCATATTATAATATAACTTGATATTACTTCTGGCACATGTACACTGTATTAAATCATAGCTAGTGCGGTGCCTCACTAGAATCCGGCCTCTACGTAGTATGGGTAACTTGTCGTCCCACTCATGTCACTCCCACAATCCCGCTAGGCTGCGCTCGCACCGTCCAGCGGACGACGGGTGCGATCGGTGTTGTATTAACCAATGATATTCATCTTCGTACGTACGTGCTCCGTAACACTACTATCGCGCTGTTCGTATCGCGACAACTCTGTCGCAACTGCAACGTAAGTCTTACGAGGTGCGATTCAGCAGTTTATCGACTACCGTACTCTCAAGAGAAGCGCGTGCGTCCACCTCGCAACATGAATGCCAGGACAAAGGGCATGCGGACGCTTGATGTCATATCTCACAGCCGAAGCACCATAAGCCTGTAGAACCAACATCGGGCGTTTCCGTTACATCGCCTGTTTCTTTAGTAGGATACGAAGCTTGATTGATGTAAGCTCAGTGGCACAGGTGCACGATTGGTTGGCAAAAGTGGCGTGGGCTGGGATGGTGGTATTGCTGATGCATGCGCAACATTTGTGCTGCGGCTGAAGGCTGACACCCAACACAGTTGCATCGCGTCGCTCACCATTATAGCTATCGCGTCACAGAATAACAGACTCTTCGATATATAATATATTCAGACTGAACTCATACACAGAGAACAACGCTGAAATCACACATACGACGACTCCCCGATCGACTCGAATTGCCAACCACCCGCGCCGCTGAACACGTCACAGTAACTTAAAATGATGCTGCCAACCTCAAACAGCCTGCTTATGGCAACAACCTTGACATCACTTGCCAGTGCCCTTCCAGCAAACACTGAGTTAGCCAAACGCGCAGGCGGCCCGGCCATCGTGCCCGTTCCTGCAACATGCTCGGTCACTAGCCCGCTCCCCGACACCTCTAGCACATCATACGTCCCCGCGCCATCTACCAACGACATCCTCCTCTATAGTGCCTACTACCCATCCTTCTCTTCAAACACAACGGCCATGGCTGAGCAATGCCTCCAGCAATGTTACGGATATGGCACGCATACTGAATGCAAGACGGCGTTTTGGGCGGAGAATATCGTCGTTCCTGCAGGGTACTATGGCACCCCGGGCGGCCAGCTTTCGACGGGATGTTTGATGTTCAAGGAGGCGCTGGAGAGTAGTGATTTTGTTACTGCCCCTGAGGGGCAGGCTACTGATGCGTTTGCTGGGACCATCGCTTGCTAGGCCAACCGATACGGTGCGAATATTCACAGTGAGCTACTTCGTGTAGTCCCATAGCGTAACAAGGCGCAGTACATTACTTGGGCTCTGCGGGTGTTTATGGGTATAGACGGGCGTGTGTAGCACGGTAGAGGTTTGGTAGGACTGTTGTCGGTCACTGGCGGTTTCGGACTTTCTGCGAGTATTTCTGACGGCTTTTTGTATTGCCCTGACAGCAGCAATCTTTCCAACCCTCGAGTTCTATATTCTCATTCCTCACCATTTTGTTATGTCACCCACGCCAAGTTGCCCATTGTACATGTCCGATCGGGGAGGCAGGAACAGCGCAACTGTTTTGACAATCGCTTACCGCCCCCAACGGTGTATCTGTACTCATGGACCCCATTTTCACGGTCTTGGGACTCGTGGTCGCAGAAGTCTGGCCGTACATCGCATGTGCGTTTCAACACTTACTCGTATGTAGTTAAAGTATCGTGTGAACTCCGCTTGGGTCCAAAACCTTAGCTCCTCAATTTTCCAACAAGTCCTCCAGCAAACTAGACTAGCCTCGCATCTAGATACCTCTCCACATCGTGTGAAGACCAGACTACTGCAACGCAAGACATATACTCTGCATACCCGGGGTACCGAAAACCTACGAGCCAGGCCGCCATGGCGTCGTGACCCTCAACACTTCTGGTAAAGTTCTAAAGTATTTCTAGAAAAAAATGCGTCACGTCATCGTAGAAGGATCGCGCATGCAGGATCTAAGCCAGATTTGATAACAACGTGCGCCTCAGGCAGCCCGACGCCATCTCTTCCACCATCAATTTGGCCCTACCAATGTTTAGCGATACGCCAGAGAGCTATATTTAGGTCATATAGAAGTGGCTCGTGCGCAAGCGAGGCTCGTTTGATCCTTTCATTGACGATAGTCTGCTGTATGTAGTAGAAACAGGCGCTGAAATGGCGGTATACTATTTTTGACATCTGAGTATGTTGCTGCAGGTGGAGTCCAAAGCATTGTCGTGTTGTGGAGTCGGCATAATTGAGGATTTGAGACGGCCGTAACTGACTCGAAAATGGAAAGTCGACATTTGACGGCTCGCAACGAGCGAGAATGTCATTGGGGGCTAGGCGAAGTGTGGGCGGCTAGGTATGCAGCCGAGTACGAGGGAAGTGCTCTGACTCCTTCCACGCGTCTTTCCATGCATGAGGGTACTCGAGGGCCCTCGATTGGATGAATTTCATTCCATTCCAAATCGATCTTGCCTGGACGATGGGGGAAGGCACAGCAAGCATGAGTCCTGCGAAGGCTACAGTACTGATGAATTGGACCGCATGGTTAATTGATGCCGTCAAGTAGCATACCAAGTCTAGAGCATCTTACAGTGACTCGTGTTGATCGATTACGGTGTGTTATTTGCTTTAGGTCCAGCATTGTAGCATTGGCTATGTCAAGCTTCACATTTCTTAAATGGTGGGAAAATATTGAATGGTTATTGTGTGTATTTTCGACTGTCAGCGGAACTGTATTCCGCATGGACATTTCGTCTTGTATTAGATAGAGAGAACAAGATCAACCTGTGCCCATAGGTCGTAAGTCGTTACAGTGTCGTATCCCGACGAGGGAGTATCGTCAAAGGCTCTAAGAACTACCACAAAGACGCTCGTGGAAAATGAAGGAAAACAAGTCTAGCCATTGAGGGTACTTGACCATAGCAACAGTGTCAAAGTGATATGAGAATGGGTATATACATGAAGCGAAATTTGAAGAAAAGGTGCAAGTAAAGAATAAAAGGTGTCTCGAGACCAGATCAGTAGGTCTCAGACTTCAGTGGGGAGACACCTTTGAACTCGCCATGCAGAATATCGAGCAACTTGCGAAGGGTATCTGAATTGCTGCTCTTTCGTCGGGCTAAGCGGCTCTCGTTCTCCTCGCCCTCAGCGTCGTCATCTTGGGTCAAGAGCTCAATTGTTTTCCGCAGCTTCTCATATGCAGCATTGAGTTCGGAATGCGATACTTCGAGCTTGTTATATTTGTCGCTCAGGACTGTCAATTGTGCTTCGAGGTCGCGCGCGTGCTTCTCCTTGCGCTCGCGGAACGCGCGCTGAGCAGCACGATTTTGCGCGCGTCGACGCTGGGAAATGTTAGGAGATTTGCATGTAAGCAGTTTAGGCGCATGGAAACTTACTCCTGAGGTAGTGTGTGTCCTTTCAGCAGGCGCTGAGCTGCGAACTGGTGAAAAAGAAGGCTCAACATGTGGTTGCAGGCGAGGACTGCAGTATGGGCTATCGTGATCCGAGCCGAAATCTGAAGGTGTCATTGGTATTGGATATGAGCCGAATTGCATTTGGTCGTCCACAATATGAGGGTAGTAGGCTTGATGCATGGCCGCAGGAAACTGGTCATATGTGGAAGAGACCTTGATTGGGAGTCAGTCAGAAGGAATTTGAGTGTAGGCTTGTACATACAGGAGAGCCACTAAGGCTGGGAACTTTGGTGAGATCCGGTGGCATTTCGAAAACGGTCGTTTGATGTGGCGGTGCAACGTAATTACCCTGGGCCATCCAGTAATCAAAAGATTGGGAGTCCATTTCTAACAGAAATCGATGCTGTGAAGAGGGGCAACTCTGGTGAAGTGATTGTAGACAGTGATGCGATGCTGATCTAGTAATCGAGTATAAGCTCAGGAATGACGTTGATATCGTAGATTACTGAGGCTCGAGTTGCTTATGTGGTGGAGACAGACTTGTAGGCTTACACAGCGGAGGACTGGCCGAGATCTTATACAGAGGTGGACGTGAGGTGCGGAGGATTGCGCGTTGTCCGCATCGGAATTAATGCATCAAGGTGCTGAGCATGGCTGCAGGCGGCTGCTAGAGCTGGGATGTTGCTGCTTGATGCAACCATGGATGTAGACTACCCGCATTAAACGGCCACCGCGGAATGCTAGGCTCGTGGTGGCTTCTTGCCAGACTGCATGCCTTAACGCCGCAATGACAGGCGACGACAGCAAAGTCGCCAGCGGCACATGCATCCGGTGCACGGTCCAACAGTGCGGTACTTGCGCTAGTGTTGTTATTATGGGTGTTGAGTGGCTCATGAAGTGGCACAACCAGCATATTGGGGCCAGGGTCGGCATGGAGGCGTTCGACTTTCCCTATTCTGGTCTTTGATAAAAGATAGGCAGATTCGCTGGACTAGTCTGCATCCGTCCAAACACACGTCTTGCAGCATGCAAGTTAGTCATTCATCGCGACCTTAGTAAAGCCGGCAGAAACTGACGTTGTCTTCTCGAAGACCTACCCCACCTAATAATTGCCCCTTTGGAGATATCGATAGACGGAGCAGGATAGGGCTGAATCTGCCAAGCGCTTCTGGCTACCGCCCATGGGGCCCTTTGCTGAATAAGAAGTGCAACAGATTCCCGTGGACCCTTCGGACAGACAAATACGAGACCAGCGATTCAGATGGCCGACGTTGCTGGGAGATGAGCTACGGAGAATCCTAAACATACGTCACAGAAAACAATTGAGCCCAAAGCTGCGTTCAGCTGAACCTGTACTGCGACGATCTAGGAGGTTGGTTGCGACGAACAAGGGCTGCAAAGCCCGAATTTCGGTCGGGGCAAGTGCGATCTCCGCTAGCCTGACTTAGGCACAGTGCATCACTTTCTTGGTATCCGCCGTCACCGACTTTTCTTTTGGCATAATTCAGGGTACGCTCTCCGTCTAAGAGCATGGACGGCTCGCTACCACAGAAATAGCACACTCGCACTTGTCAATACTTGTGCGCTCGCGGCGGTACTCGGGTATACATGTGGCCTATCTGGTACTCTATCTGGTACTGATGAATATCGAAGACTGTTTCCTTTCTCTGACAACAAAGCAAGGTGGATCACGGTTCGTCTAGACATATGGACGGGATGTTCTAATTGCGACAGTGTGCTGCGGCGTGAGCGCACACCACAGCGCGCAAGGCATATAGGGCTGGAAGGTACCCAAGTTGTTGGTGATTGGTAGCTGCAAGCGACCTTGCCATTCAAACGTAAGCCGTGACAGCCATTACTTATCAGTGTCCTTAATCGGCGCCGCAACGCCATGTCACATATGTGAACCCGGTTCGCGGCTCGAATTGAGAGGTCATGTGTGCTATTGCTCGACCTACCTACATGCATGTCGAAGTCTTGTAAAGTCGTGAAGCCTCAGGAATTGGCATGCAGCCCAGATTCTTGTCCGATTTAATGGTTCACTAAAGAGTCCCAGCCATAAGAGCCACTTCACTTCGCCATTTCATGTTCCACGTGACCAGGCTGAGAAGATTGTGATGTGGAATCCCGATGCAAACCGACTACTTCCTCAATCCAGTAATTCCTTGCTTCAGCGTAAGGCATCCAACATGCGAAAGCTTAATTGCTAGAGCCTCTTGCATGGCACATGCCAAATAGCATACCCTTGCAACCTATCGTACGAAAGATGTTCCACCACTTGTGTGAACTTGCTCACGGGACCCCAACGGCAGTCTTGGCCAGATTAGGCTGCATCGCTCGACTCATATGTGCAGAAGCGAGCCGATGCCCTATAGGTTATTATTTCCATCTCTCATTCGCGCATGTCAGGTATCT
>QVXC01000575.1:0-18384 GCA_003501895.1 Phaeosphaeria sp. A1 3.1a | reverse complement strand
ACCCCATCCCTACTCCTACTCCCCCCACGCGCCCTCCATCTTCTCCATCAAAACATTCTTAACAACCACATCCACCTTCACATTCAACGCCTCAATCACATGCTCCCCCTCCCCCACCACAACCTCCACCACAACCTCGAACTGCCCCTCGCTCTTATGTACAGCCACCGTCGCTCGCTGACCTTCCTTCGCGTCATCGCGCCCGTAAATGTCGATGATGACGACCGAGACTTGGTTCGGGTCGAGGGTGAAGCCTGATGCGTGCTTGATGAGAAAGGAGATGTTGTCTAGATGGTTTGGTTTTGTTAGTAGGGGATGAGGGATGGGAGTGTGTAGGGGAAGGATATTTGGGGGGACGGAGTGTTTGGGGAACGGACTTGACACGATGCCGATGAAGTCGAGGGAGAGGTGCTCGCGCTTGAGATTGAGCCGGTTGAAGACTTTTTGGTGCACGCGGTCCATGGTGGCCGGGATTGTTTGTGGTTGAGGAGTGAGATTGAGTGTATGTTTAATGGGTTGGAAGCGTGCGAGAGAGTATTTATAAATGCGCCAATGATGACGTGGTTCTCTCACTATCACAACGCGTGCGCTTTCGTTGCGATGAACGTCTCATCGGAGATGTGATGGTGTTCACTCACTGTTCAAGAAGCGCTGTGGAAAGAGCCGGATGTTCGATAAGGGCCGAGTGAGTCGCAACTGAAATGACATGGACCACCCTGGAGTATTACACTGCATTATCACGCGACAGGAGTCTTATAGTATCTCCGTGAGATACGACTTGATCAGTTCTTGAGACTTGCATTGTGGCTTTCACTTGTGCTGTAGCCCACATACAGGTAGATGTTATGAAGGAGCTGGATGTTAGTGATGTCCCGAGCGAGTCGCAATCTGAGTTATCATGGACCACCCGGGAGTACTACACTGCATTATCATGGCACAGCACACTTGCAGTATATCCGTGAGGTGCAACTAGATCAGTTTTCGAGACTGATTGTGGCTATCAGTTGCAGTGTAGCCTACACACAGGCAGATATCCAAGATGATATGGGACCAAGCACAGTCTACCCTTGACTCCACGCTTCAATCTGAAGCCCCTCCCTTCTTCCCATATCCTACTCCTCCTCGACATCACCCATCACATTCGTCTCCAGAATCTTGCCGACCATCTCTTCCACCTTGTCATTCAGCGCCTCGACGATTTCCTCTCCATCATACACGCATGCGTCGACAACGACTTTCACATTTCCCGCGCGCTTGTGCACGAGCACGGTCATGGTGTCTCCGTCGAGGTCGTTGGTCCCAGAAGCCATGGTGAAGGTAATGGATACCTGATGCGCCTTGGTCTTGGGGCCGGCAACGTGCTTGACGAGGAAAGCGATGTTGGCTAGATACACAATTTAGCTTCAGTAAGTGCGTGTAGAGCGTGAGAGAAGTACGAATCGGAGAGGGAATTGAAGCGCTTGTCGCATGAGTGGGCCTGAAGGAGCTGGTCGATGCGCTCTTGTACGGGATCCATGTTGATGATGTTGATGTAGTCGAAGATCGTGTGTGAGAACAGGTTTTTGGGAAGATGGAAGAGAGAAGGTTCTGAGCTGAGGCAGGTATTAATGCCTGGGCTTCCGTCGCTGCGATGAAGACTGCTATTGTTCTCGTGCGATGCCTGGTGCGATTGTTCTCCTGATAGGGCCGTTGCCATTGTTGGCACAGTACATTCACCACCATTCTGCCTGCCATTCGTCAGCTACTATTATTCCTTGTGAGCCATTGTTATAGAAGTTTGGCTTGAAGAGATCAGAGATTTACTATGGCATTCCAATGTGGATGTGTTCATTAGAGTCGATAAATGTCGGCGGGTGTTTCTTCGAAGAGGAGGGCAATGAGAAGAGGCGACGGAGATGCAGCTTTCAAGAGCTCTAGCCACGCAAACGAGAAATCGGACTAATTGACATCCAACGGAGTTTATTCACCGCAACAAAACGCTTTAAGCAAGGACCATTTCGTTCGCTGTAGAATCGAAACCTAGATTCAAGTTACGTTTCGCGGCTTACTGAATTGTGTTCATAAGCTCGCCATGACTGCTAGGCTCGGTGACGACATACACTAACACTAAAGTATCATCGCATCCATCATGATGGCGTCCGTTCTGCAGGATTCCCACATTCTGTTTATAGCGCTACCCTCAAGTATTCAAGTTCTTGTGCGGATCGCCCTTTGTATCACGTCCCAGGATATGCTCAATGACCTTGTCCACCTTCGTATCCAACGCCTCCATGATAAATTCCCCCCTTCTTGACTTCCTGGCATACCACAACTTGCAGCTCGGTCGATGCCTTATGTACCAGCACCACGGCCTTGTGTCGGACAATTCTGTTCCTCGCATCGTAGATATTGGTGAACGGGATGGAGACTTGACGAGGTACCACATCGTGGCCAATAGTGTGCTTGATCAAGAAGGTGACGTTCGCTATCCAAATCTGTCAGTTTCACCTTCCTCGGTACATTTGTGCGTGGATACTTACAAGCTAGGAGGCGCAATGAGTATTTGCCGTGATCATTGAATTGTGGCTCGAGGAGCTTGAGGACGTGCTGTTGGAGAGCGTCCATGTTGATGAGCTGCTTCGGATGGGCCGGTTTAGATTGGAAGAAGTTGGTGAGAATTGGGCAGGAGAAGGGCGGAACAGTCAAATCTTCCGCGTTCTCCCCGCGCTAACGATCATGTGACCTTGCTGGCATTCACTCACCCGCACCCAACGAGGCCGCGTCAGAAGTGGATGTGCGCATTCTGCTGGGCTGTCATTGGTCACTCGCATCAGACACGATCTAAACAGACACAAGAATTAGCATTGCACGTGTGTAGTCCAAACGAGATGCTTTTGTTTCGGAGGTCCCTAGTCATACTGCGTCTAAACAAGATGCTTATGACCGACCAGACAATTGCTGCCATACTTGAATACTCCACCAAGCATGAAAGATGTGATCGCAATCGTTTGCACTATCTCTGCGTCATCCATTCCACCCCAGATGTGCATCGTTCACTGTGCTCCCTAATGCTGTGAGACGTTGCAGTCAGGAGATGTCAAACCGCTTCTGCGAGCACACCGCCTGGCTGGTTCCTCTCCAAGACAGCTCTTCGTGCTGATTGGTCCCGCTCAAGTGATACGTGCTCCATCTATTTGTCAGTGTCGTGCTTTGCCAGAATCTCCTGCACGCGCTTATTCACGTCTTCGGACAAAGAAATCAAGGCATCTGTTCTCAAATCCACCTGTGTCGAGACGATGATTTGGAGTGCTTTCGGACCATGGTGCACAGATACGGTAGCTCTGCCGCCGACTGCCTTCTCATTCTCGTCGACGATGTCGGTCACAGTGATAGAGATCTGGCTGGCTCGAATATCGGGACCGACAGTGTACTTGATGAGGAATGTGAAATTAGCTAGGCATATACGTAAGCGCATATTTCTTAAGAATGGTATGCCCAAGCACTAACAAGTGTAAAAGTCGATGTCAGATTTATCTAGGTGGCGTGAGAGCAGCTTGGTGACCCGCTCTTCGATTGGATCTATTCTGAGACGGCGATATGTGGGCTATCGTTGGCGGATATGCGAATGCTCGGCCTTTGTAGAAGTATGTAGGTATGGTCGTGGTAATTGGTTGATCGGATCGTTTTAAGGTGACAAGAACCTCGACGGTGAGAGTGGAGAAGCACCACCCGCGCTAACAATGGTCGCTTTACCTTACACGTGACTTGAGTGCTTCACACCTAAGCGAACCCTATTCACCCTTCACTTGAAGTCCCCATAGCCCTTGCTGCCCTCCTTTGTCAGCAGGTCCTTAATCGCCTTATCTACCTTCTCCGTCAAACCGAGAATGACATGCCGGTGCCACTTCACCTCCTTGCACACCACGACTGTGAAGTCTCCTGGGCCCTGGTGAATGGCGACGGTTGCCTTATGCCCCACTTCTTCGTTCTTCGGACCGCGCACATCGATGATGCTGATGGGCACTTGGTTGGCCTTGACGTCTGCACCCATGGTGTACTTGATGAGGAAGGTGATGTTTTCTACACCAATGTCAATCAACGTAGAACCTGCATGCTAAGATGATATACTGTCACGCGATGGTGTGAATGAGATCCTCGGTGAGACGGCCACGACGCGGATTCAGATGTTGAAAAACTCGCATTTGAACTGGATCCATGGTGTGCGTATCTTACTTATTGCAGAGGGGGCGTGAGTTGAGGATTGAGATAGTTGATCACGTCAAATCGGAGACTGTAGACCAAGGAGTGACGTTATATGCGGCGCTATTGCCGCTGAGAAGGTAGCGTCATAATTACCGCCAGGGCAGCTTCCACCCTTTCACTGCTATTGCATACTCCAAGCACAGCCTGTCAAGTGCAGCATGTGTCTGCTCCGATAATCTCACTCGGCGAATACCTACTTGATGGCTCTGCTCATGGCATTTCCCAGGAAAATCAACAAGCCTCTCCTCGTTGTTTCCTGAGTTGCCGCCACTACCGCGATCCTGCTCAATCATGATGTACTCACACAGCAGTCTTCTGCTTGAATACGTCATCGATCGCAATATTGGCAATTGCTAGGGGTCGACGTCAAGACCGCCCTCACACTTAACCAAGAAGTCAATGTTAAGTATTTGTACCAGTCAGTGCGCAATCTTTGTAACCGTACACAAGGTGGCCTCACAGGCTCGGGCCCGAATTAAGTCATCGTTCAATAAATCGCGCATCTCGAGATGATCATTTTGTCCTGCTAGATCGAGATCATTGCGCGCGAGTGACCTAAATCTGCACCCGAGGAATTTGCCTTTGACCCGTAAGGGGTCTGTGTAGTTGGAGAATCAGAAATAATTCTTCGCTCAAGTACTGCGAGAAATTCCTCATTGATTTATCAATACGTAGACTGCTCTACTTTGTATTGCCGCACTCATGGCGTTCCCGCTCTCCTCTTCTCCCTGATAGAGTCTGCGATCCCACGCCGATGGTCATGATCATGTTCAAGCTCCGCCGCTCTCGTTCTTGGATGTCTTGCTGTCCTTGACGAAAACCTCCCTCAACAGCTCCTTAAGCAGGAATTCCACCTTTAGATCCAGGGAATTGATCACACTCTGGTCGGCTTCCGTCTTGCTCCACAGCACAAGCTGAACGTCGCCGGGCCCCTTGTGTACTGAAATCGTTGCGATCTGACCCATGTTCGCGTGGGCGTTGTCGCTCACGTTGAATTTGGTGATAGAGACCTGTCTGGCCTCGACCTTGTAACCGGCCTTGTCCTTGATCAAGAAAGTGATGTTGGCTAGACCGGATTCTGTTAGCTGGTGATTGCAATATTTCGAGTGCGTGGAAACGGGATGAACGAACAAGCGAGAACCGTGAGGAAAGATAGAGACATCTGTCCGCGAAATGGGAGCAGGCAGATAAAAACATGGCGCTGGACTGGGTCCATGGCTAACAAGCTTTGGTCCATCTGCCTAGCAGCCTGGGGCTGCGACTGTGCGGGCGGTTGATTCTGCATGTTGGATGTAGAGCATGAAAGAAAGGTTGCGATGGAGATATTTATAACAGGCAGCGCAATGCTTCGTCGTCACATGACGCGAATGCTTTCGCGTGGATTTTGATTCACTGTTTGATGATAAGATTGCGCCACGGGAAGAGATGCATTTCTTTCACTCCCACAAACTGTCGTCATCAAGGCGTGATACTGACTGATTTTAGACATTGCATTTACGTTTTCGTGGGAAACCTTTCGTTACGAGAACCTCCTTGGCAGTCTCGCTCCCTGCCTCTTCCACACATAAGAAAAATCTCTCCTTCAATGGCGTGACTTTTGATACGAATATATCGGCACAGTGTTGCATACCGTGAGACCATATAGTGAAGAATTGTTTAGATTTGCAGCTATCAGATCTCTCGATATCGTTTGCAGTGAACGAGACAGGACTTGAGAGGACGTCAGTGCCTTTTTCATACTTGATCAGAAACGTCGTGTTACATTGATATCAAACCCAGTTCGTAGCTCTACTTTATATGCGTAACACACAGACCAGCAATCTGGCGAACTTCACTACAGCTGCTTGTGATTCGTGGGCTGACGTTGATTGAAAACGTGCTCTGGGATCGGATCTATCACGATTAGCTATTGATCGCAGCAAATGTCACTTTCGAAAGATGCAGGTGCCCAACACAGCAGAGCGGCATAATCAAGGTTATAGTGAGAGTGTAAGTTTCCAAGTGGCATGCCCACAACGTTATGTAAACCACTAAAAGAAAGAACTCATATCGCTAGTCATGCTTCAAGAGGATTTTGAGCTCCGAGCTTCGTTTACCTTTCTGCGTGCCATAATCTACTCCCTTGCTCTTGGTGATTTGGACGGCGCCGAATCTACTTTCATCGTCTCCACCTCTACTCTCGCGTTTGAGCAATCTGTCTGTTCACCACCTCCTCCAGACGCTGGAAGAGGTCATGACCTGTGCGCACACGAGCTACCAACACTGATTTGAACTGCTGTAGATGATATGGTCCCACGTTGTGCACCCATACTTTGACTTCACGACCATCGATAACAGGCTGGCTGTAATTGGAAGAGGTGTCAATGATGGTGATCAAGACGTCTTTCGGTCTGATTTCAACGCCCTTTCGGCATTTGATGAGAAAGGCGATGTTGCCTGAAAGAACAACTGTCAGTAGTAGCCTCAAGCCTGGCCGGGATTTCACAAACCTGCAATGATGCGTAACTTGTTGACAGGAAGTTGACCACGTAGTGGTTCGAGGTTCTCGAAGATATGCTGCTTTAAGTTGTCCATTCCAGCTGTCGCCTGTTGACCGCGCGCAGTGCTCCGATATCTGGTCACGATATGAGGCAGAGCAGCGTATCCAAGATAGACGTAGTAGTAGTATTTATCTAGACGCAGAGTTTTATGCCACCTGGCAAATTGATTGTTTCTGTGCCTGTTGTCTGATACGAGGGATTTGTCCTTTACTGTTGCACCTCGCCAAACGCCCTTGGCACCACTTTGCTAGAACGCTCAATGCATTATGAAGAACTAGTGCTCCTACAATTTGAACATGCGGTATCATATAATACTCTCATAGCTGACTGAAATGTGTCACGAGATGTGTTATGACGCATCAAGTAGACTCAAATTCTGCGAAGTGAAAATGCTTGCTGTTCTCCTTCACACATCAGCACGTTGTCAACAAGCCAGCTTATCACTCGAGCAATGAGTAGATTCACTTCTTCACCTTACGGAGGAACAACAGTTCAAGTGCTTCAATTTGAAATTTTACTTGCTGGTTAGTGAGACTGAAGCCTTTGGCCGAGATTTTGCACATAATCTGCTAGTTACCTCGCCAGCGGTGAGAGAGACTCGGCAGGGAAAGTGCGGAACGTGAGACTCATTGATTAGCACTACACTTGTCCCCGCCCAATGTTGTCTTCGAAGGGTATATTGTTACGTGACCGGTGGTATTCAACCTTAGTCCTGTTCAAGGATCAGTCCTACTCCCTTCCTGCATCTGGTGGTAGACTGCGCATCTTCGTAGGACTAACCTATCACTTTTCTCCCTGATTAAGCTTGCCAGACCTCAGATACGTCTTACGTTTGCTTTTGCTACATTTGCCTCCGTCAAAAGCCTTCCTGTCACCTCTTCATCAGGAATGAAGCTCTCCATCGTCACCTTCACTGCATCAGTAGCAATCGCAGTCAATCCGACAATCGGGTCATTTGCAGTGGCAACCTTAGACGAGACAATGACCACCCTCTGCTTCATCAGTTGATGAACAGTGATTGCAACCCACGTCTCATTTTTGAGTTGAACAACAGGAACGTAGATCTCGTTTGCGGTGACTTGCGAACTGACTTTGTGGCGGATGAGGTGTGCGGCATTAGCTGTAGTACAAGTGAGCAGCTTGCTATGAGATAGAAGACATGAGATGCTCACATGCGAGCATTTCGACTTTGCTTTGTTCTGCGTTCTGACTGATCGGCTTGAGACCGTCGATGATCTTATTCTCAAGAGACATGAGATCGGATGGGAACATCTTGTTTTGAGGGAAAGATAATCTAGTGAAGATGGTCAGACAAAGTGATGGAGGTCGACGAGGACGCTGATGCTGAATTTTATAGTGTTCGAATAGAAGACCTAATTGATTGCTTCTCCATCTCGATTTCGATGTGCTTCTAGTCACACCTCGCCCTACGCGTGTGCTTGTCGTTTGCTGCCACCTGCACTTGCATCAAGCTAACGTTATCATGTGCAATCCTGCAGGCATGTAGATGCCGTACAGTCCCCTGTGACTTATGTGTGATTGTGTCAGTCGTCTTCTAATCTGTACGTGACCATGGTCGTTTCACCTACCCTGATCTCAGTCTCGACAGAATGCTGTAATTTGCATCAATGTAACGACAACTTGGAAGTTACCATCCTAACTATCAAATAAGGCTTAGTACATCACTCAAAATCATGAAGTAGAGTCTCGCATGATCCATCGAGCGTACGGTCGCCTCCTAGCAGGCAGCAGCTTTCATTGGCGCTCGGTTTGTCGTCAATGTACACTTTCAACGCGAGGTGAACGCCTTATATCACACATGCAATGTATCGAGATAGTTACGAGCCGTTCTTCCGCAACCATAGCTTCGTATTAGTGCAGGGATTTGACTTGTGTGAGTTCGACTAATAGCTATATCCTGACCAAACCATAGGGTCGCAAAACAGCTCCTCCCGCAGTCCAAAAACGAGCTTCAGTCTTGTCATTGCGGAGCTACAATTTGCAAAATTCTGCTTCCATTCGATCTGATGCGAGGTCCAGGATATAAATCTAAATAGGGATGGCGCAAGCTTTCCTGCGCGTACAATCTCATCAGCGGTTTCTTATGGTTATTTTGCAAAACGAACGCAGCACGAACGCAGCACGAACGCAGCACTCACCAACAGCGTGAAGAAACGTAGCTTCTTTCCGCCCACTCTGCTGGGACATGAGACAATATGCGAGCTTGGGCTCGACGGAGCGTCTCCTGTGTTCAGAATTGTGGACGCGGCAAGGCTCATTTTTTCAATTGTCATTGTTTGACTACTTGTTGGGCGACATGTTATTCTCTAACTTGAGAGAGTCATGATCAACGATTGAAACGACAGTAATCGTCAGAAGGTGTAGGTATGAAGACATCCACCGCTGGCGAAAGAACGTACCAGTACCTCGCAAGATCATGCACAGTCATGCTTGCATTGGCTTTCCAACTAACTGAACAATACATGTGGGCACCACTCATGGACCTTGTAGGTGAGAGAGACTCAATATGACTTGATTTGTTCCATGCGGCACTCGATCGTCTCTTGTGAGCTTGAAAAACCGTAGCACTACTTATTCTCGGTGCTTTCGCCCCAGATTATACTGAGCCTGCCCGATAGTAAGGCCATTCATCCTGGTGCTCCATGCAAAGCTCTCTACTGGAACATGGTCCCACCTTCTCCACGTGACAGTATTCTCCCGATGCTTGGTTACCGGAGGCATAAAACATCCACCTCCTTGCCAAGGTCACGCACGAGGTCGTCATCCTGCAATCCCCTTACATGTTGGAAGTGGTCTACACTCTCCCTTTTAGCGGCCAAATAGATGAAGATATTGACGCATTTCACCATGACAGCACCTTTGGGTGTGTGTCCGCAGCGGTTGTGGAAGACGACAGAGATTTGGTTGACGGCCACGTCGGGTCCGTACTTGCGGCGGATGAGGAAAGCCAGCTTGTCTGTAGGAAGCTTGTTGTCAGCAAATATTACAGGTATTGGTAATAATGTTTTGTTTCGGACGTACGCGCAATATCGCTGAGTTCGTTGTCCGTGGAGTTTTGCTGATGTGGCTTGAGGCCGAGCTGGAGCTTGTTCTCTAGACAGATATCGATGGGGTTGGACATATTGTTCATTCCAGTGGCTCTGGACTGTGGAGATATCGCTCGTGTGGTGGTGTAGGGATTGCGGTGTAAAGGAAGCGTCGCATCATTTTGTGAGCAGCGGAGCTAGTACCTTCACCTCCCCACCAGTTTCCCTGTGAGAAATTTGCTTTCAATACTTCACTGGGACCAATACTACTTTGATTTCTCGATATTATTAGCATGGATGCTCCCACGGAGCTGGAATTAAATGCTTCTTAAGATGTAATTTACAGTTGCATGAGTTAAAAATTCTCGCCACACATTCATCATGCACTGACAGGGCCAGCTGTATCCATGTGCGCAACCTTTTCACATCGTACCCTTGAAAAGTTTCATCCCATTAAGCACTTCCGCAATGCTGGAGATGAGCATGAGAATGTCGAGACCATCGCGCACCTCTAGCTCCACGTGGGGGAAACCAAAGGGAAGTCGCTAATCTCCACATGCATGCGCTGTTGTATGCAAACATCGTCAAAATCCGATGAATGAAGTCTTATATGGCATCGACCACTTCATAAGGACCCCAAATATCTCTCTCGTTGTCGCGGTGAAAATCGAAGAAATCTCCGCCGTAGCCTTGACAACAATACCCCACATAATACCCACTCCATAAGAACGACTCGTCTCAGGGCTTTAGTCTTCGTGATGGATTCATGTATGACTACCAACAATAATCGACCCTGAGACGATTCAAAGACACTGAACATATTGGAGGTGACACAGCTCGAGAACAGAAATCTAATGAAGAGATACCACATGCGCAACTTCACTACATCTTCTCTAGATGGGCGGCTCGGAGAAATGTTAATTCTCGCAACTTAGTGCAGAAACGAACGGGAAAATATCATGCTTTTGGGTAGAGTAAAACATCACTCAATGATATTCCATCTCTTCAATTATGCCGCTTGGAACTCCGGTACAATCATGTTGCGAAGGAGGTAGTTTAGTTGACACACTTCTTGGTCTCGCTTGTCAGCACCCTCGATATTGGAGCACGGGAATAGTAGTCCTGCACAGATGGCTGTGTAGCGGCTCATGGGGGTTTTGTTATTGTTTCGGAAGACTGGGACATTTCGTAAAGTTCCTGTCAGTGCCGTGGGGCTTCTCGTATAACGTATTATGGGAAAGCGTTTCCGTCATGTTGCGGTTGCGTCGAATGCAAGAACAAGACTCGCAGGAGTACGTCGACGTATGCGCCGTCGACACACAAAGGCTATTTTGGTACACATCGGGCTGACTGATGGTATCGAACGTGTCGGATTTGTATTTGATGAATTCGTTCAGAGCAACATTCAAGATGCGGGAAGATTTAGCGTGAATAGATGGAATTGACGCTTGTTCATGCACTCATTCTTTGTCCTAGAATTTGCTTGCCGAGTGCACGATGCCTCCCATGAGACTCAGTTCCCAAAGCCATGACCCACCTCTAGCTCGCATTCTCACTTCAGTTTGTCTAACACGCATGCAGGTTCTCTTGTGGTAAATCGAGGAAAAGTGAATAACACCAAGCCGGGAAGCACTTGTCAAGGCTTACACTGTTCGTTTCAGCTACTCCGCATTTTCAGCGCAAGTGTTTCCCGATAAAGAAGGAGTACGCTAGTTAAATCGAATCACCAACGTTCCCGAATGTTAGCTTACGCCTTGTGCCAAGAGAGATAGATTGATGCGGATGGATGCACAAACGCGGCACAATTATCACATGGAATCTGTACTTTACCAGGATCATTGTCAGATATGCATTGTATGTGGTAAGCACGCATTAGTTCAAGAGACGATTCCCAATCGCAGCCAATTCAGTGGGTAAGCCGATGTGGCGCGGTCGTCCTCCATAGCGAATAGAGAGCACTAGCCGCGTGATGTTCTCTTTAGTCTTCCACTGTCGACTGCAGGGTGCGGCTCAAGCTCTGAACAGCGCATTTAAAAGTCTGTTAGCCACTGCACAGGCGGCTTCCTGGGCTCGAATTCTTGTCTGACCTCTCTCTTGGTCAGTGCAGCCTTCACATAGGCCCGTAACCTATTCAACATGGGGACTTTAATTGTACTCGGTCTCTGCCTCCTGTTCAGCTATGTAAGCTTACATCCCGCCCCGCAATATTCCTGACGCTCACATATCCGCCATTGAGATTTCGATCACCACAATATACAACATCTTCTTCCACCCTCTCGCTCACATCCCCGGCCCGTTCCTATGTCGCATATCTGGAATTCCATCATTTTATCATGCAGTCAAAGGTGACCGCCATGTTTGGTTCTGGCAGCAATTCCAGTTGTATGGTGGGAAAGTTCGCGCAGCGCCCAATCTGGTGGTGTTCAACTCTCCCAACGCATACAACTCCATCTTCTCTCACAAGGCGAATGTGAAGCGCTCCAAGTTCTACGATGCCTGGTCTCGGAATGCAGATGACGTCAATGTACTGATGACGACAGACATGGAAGTTCATGCCAGGAAAAGACGCCTTCTTAATCTGGCTTTCACCGATCGTTCTGTCAAGGCTGCCAGCCCCTTTATCGCGAAGCACGTCGATCGATGGGATGAAATCTTGCTCGACTCGAAAGAGAGCGGAAACGATGGATGGTCATCCGCTCGCGAGATGACAAACTTGACAAAGTACCTTGTATTTGACATCCTCATGGATCTGTGCTTTGGAGCTGTCATGGACACAAAAGAGCCTGGGGAGAACGCGTTGAGAAAAGTACCACAGACATTTGACGACTTCGTGAGCTACAATTATCCCGTAGGTCTTCGCGCGTACATTACCCCTATTGAATAATATCTGAGCCAGCATACAGATAACCAAGACGCCATTCCTGGAGTTGCTGGTATGGTTGAAGCCTCGTGGCCTCGACAGTCTCCTTGAATTTGTGATACCACCAGCGATCAAAGACCACTACACATTCGTCGAAGCAATGGTTTCCAAACGACTCAAAGCGCAACGAAACCGTGAGACAGAGAAGACTCAAAACGAAAGAGAAGACATGCTCCATTTCCTGTGCACCGCAAAGGACCCCGACACTGGCGAGCCAGCCTTTGGCTACAAGGATCTTCTGGCAGAAGCCAACCTCCTGATCATGGCGGGATCCGATACAACATCCATCACCATCAGCAGCTTCTTCTTCTACCTCACACATAATCAACGTGTGTATCTAAAGTTGGTCAAAGAGATAAGGGACATGTTCACTGATGTAAAAGACATCGTCCACGGGCCAAAGTTGCTGAATGAATGCAAGTATCTGCGAGCTTGCATCGATGAGACTCTGCGTATTTCACCAGCAGGACCGAGCGAATTACCGAGGGAGGTACTACCAGGAGGCACGACCATCGATGGCGAACACTTTCCTGCGGGCGTTATTGTTGGCACACCTAATTGGGCCATGGGTCGGAATGAAGAGCACTATGGAGACGCGTATACTTTTAGGCCTGAACGATGGATCGTGTCAGAGGAGCTGGAGTCCTTCAACCCTGAAGAGGACGTGCGCAAGCTCAGGCGTGGGCTGCATACCTTCCTCAAGGGGCCTGGAGACTGTGTCGGACAGAAGCTGGCCATGCTGCAGATGTCCCTGGTTATTGCGAGGACGCTGTGGCGGATGGACATGAGACTGGCGCCAGGTACAGATGTGGGCGCGGGAAATGCGAAGTTGGGATGGGGCTTGAGGGATCCTAGACAATATGTTTTGGGTGATGCCTATATAGCCTTGCATAGTGGACCTCTGGTGCAAGTCAGAGCACGACAGAATTAGTCATGATGCGGTTATGGTTCTACTCGTACAAGACAAGAGACACTTTGGTCACCAAGTTCTAGGATACATGTTCACTATCATGTTGCGTTCATTCAGTCTCTTGCATAAAGTGTACGAAGTGTTTGAGTGGCGCGAGTTCAGGCCATGGAAGAAAATTGTGAGCAGATTTGATGCTGTAAGGTAGGTTTTATTTAGACTTCAATGCTTTGATCGACTTCCTTCCGAGAAAGACTTTGGTTGCATGTATTGCATTCTATTCCTGCACAATTTAGATTCCATTTCCCGCAGAACTGCTCACTATCTCACAAGGAGTCGCCACCACAATCGCCCTAACGTTCACGCATGAAATTTTTGATGCGTTTGTTCACCTCAGATTGGAGCCGCTTCGTGACCGTGTCGTAATCCTGGGACCGAAAGTGCATGAAGCGATGCAGAGGATCACGAGAGGATGAAGAATCGTGGACACAGATGCTGACCAAAAAATCCGAGTCATATCGGACTGCAGCCATAGCCCTGACCTTGATCTCATGGAACAAGATGGAGACATAATTTGCTGTCACGTCGGGGCTGTGCTCGCGGCGTATGAGGAAAGCGATCTTGTCTGTGATACATTTTAGCGCCTCGTCGCTTTGATCATGAATGATTCGTTGATTCTTACGCGCCATGTCGCTGATCTGCGCCTGAGACATGCTCCCTTGATGAGGAGTAAGGCCGCGAATGAGCTTATCTTTGAGAAAGTTGTCGCTGAAAGTTGACGTTTCGTCGTGGGTAGACGCTGCTGATGTATGTGAAATCGGGTTAAGGATTCAAAGACTTGTAAAGACGGTCCGAAAGCTAGTTGACGGATTGTTGGATACCTATAGCGCAAGCTTTGCTTGTTTGTTACTCGACCCTCACCTTCACTCGACTCCAGTGACGCTACTCCTTCGCCTTAACTATTCATGTGCTTAAGCTTTCATACTGGGTGGGTCTGCAGGTCATCTCATTGAATGTCACACTCAAAACCCATCTCGACTACGAGGTAGCTTAACGTCATCGCCATAGTTGTCTACTATTGCCCCTATAAGCTTCAAGAAGTGTTATCTCCAGAATGCCTCTCAACGCATCTCAATCCTAACGTCCCGCAATCTACCACTTCCCACTATCCACCTCCTCCCTAAATCCCACCAACCAACTCTCCTCAGGCGCGAACTTCCTCCTCAAACACACATCGCCATAGCCGCTGGTCGCAGCGTCCCTTTCCCACTCAAAGGCCGCCGTGCGATCCAACTCGTCTATATCCATCGTCACCGCAAAGATGATCTGCTCTTTCGTGACCTCGTTTCCGTGCTTGCGGCGAATAATTGCGGCGATGTCATCTGTTGAAGTAGGTCGTGAGTTTTCAAAATCTCGAGGTTGTGCGCAAGGATGTACTTACCGGCGAGCTTATGGAGCAGGGTCTCATCGTAGTCCGGCTCGTTAGCGGCTCTTTTCAGTTTGGAAGCGATGTGGGTTGACGGATGATCGGTACTGCCCGCGGACGACATCGTGAATGCTTTCTTCTTCAAAAAGACGGTTGGGTAAAGTGCAGGTGGGGCGGTTGATGAGGAAGAAGAAAAGACTACAACACCGCGAGAAATATACATAAGACCGTCGGCTTGCCTAATGGATTGCTCCAGTTTGACTACACAGCTACAGACAAGGGGGCTTGGGTGCTAGGCAACCCTGCTTTGTCAGTTTCGAGCAAGCGACTGGAGCTCCTGGGTTTGTTCTGGTCTTTTATATTCGCGCGCAGTCATAGTACGAGTAAGAGACTGCTTCACCTTCGCAAACCATGAAATATCATTCTGCTTCCTATTCAAATCAACAGCCGCAAATTTCTCCGACAAGAGACCGAGCTCCGCTTGTGTGGCGTTCTCGTGATCGATAGCTACTCGTGAGCACGAGTTGCAATGTCGCTTTCTGACATCTTGCCGTGAGGAATGGCGACTGCGACTGCAATAGCCTGGAGCGTAGTTGCGCTAAGTGTTACTCAGATGCGTTTAGATGAGCAGAGCTTCATGTCAATAATGCCAAAATTATCGTAACGGTACTAACGATAGCTTAATGCGGCAAGGGTGTGTTCAGGGCTAGTAGAGGTAAGTCCCGAGTCCGTCGTCTTCACTTCTCCTCTGATCCTTTTTTGTCTTGCCGCATGACCTTGAGCCCCGTGCTTCAGTGGGAGAAAAATTGCCATCACATACGAACATGCCCAATGCCATTCTGAATACTTTGTCTGACATTACCGGGAAATGCGTACTTGTCCCCCCTCTCTCACTTACAAACGTTCATCTCTCGCCCTCTCTCTAACTGCCCCCGCCACTTCCTCCTCCAACAGCTCCACCCTCGTCCCCCTCCTCATCCACCCCAGCCTCCCTCATCTTAGCCTTCACATCCTTCTCAAACTCAACCATAATATCCTCTCCATTCCTGACCTTCGTATAAACGACCTCCTCGATTCGTTCGGGCGCTCAAGCGTTTCAAAAGAGACGCCCCCAATCTCCACTGGATGCTCGCGACCCCGAACCTTGATGTGATCGGAACAGCAGAGGATTTGCGATACGTTGATGTCGTTTCCGAATTTCACGCGGATGATAGCGGCGATGTTTCCTAGTACTGGAGAAGTGTTAGCGACGTGAATGGGGAGGGTGGGGAGAGAGGAGACGGACGGGCGAGGCGTTGGGTTTGTTCGCTTGGCACGGTTTCAGGTCTAATTGTGAGGCGGTCTGCGATCGTGAGGCGGTCTACGATTTCAGCTGAGATGGGGTCGGAATTCAGGGTTGGGGTTGTCAGTGTTGCTGTACAGAAGAATACTGTTGTAAGTTGGTTGTTCAAGGTTGATTGTGGGCCAAGATGGAGGGAGGTGTTGGAAGATTTATATTTGTAGGTGACACAAAAAAGAGATCGATGTGTCACAAGGGTTCGACTCATCGTTCGCTGGGCTTTATCTGGTCACTGGGAGCATCAACTTCACGTTATGTGTGTAACGGACTGTGTGCACGGCCACTAAAGAGGCTTGCAGTTTTTGTGAAGTTATCGTATCACGCCTAAAGCTGAAGACTACCTCTCTTGTTTGCGCAACTTACCGGTCTACACCTTACACAGTCTATCTCTTTACTTCCTGAACCTTGTAAGAGGTGAAATGTCTCCTGTTAGTGAGTCTACGCCTACAAACATCATGTATTCATCAATTCAAAGCATATCTGCTCCATCCTCCTTTCTCCACCTCACTTATCTGCGCTACTTCCTAGCTCACGACATCCACAGTCACAGTTGCTGATTAACTAACTTAGTTAGGTTGGCACAACGCATCTAAGACTCTAACTTTTCCTAAGCTTCAGCGAGAAGAAAGTCATCACCCACGAACATGCGCGTTGCCCTCACGAATACTTGATCTCAATTTACTAGCAGGAGAGTGCCTAGCCTATCCCTCTTTCGCACACTTTCATCCCCTCATCCAGACTTGTTCATTATCTTCCCCCAATACTTTCTCTCCCCAGCAACATTCACCTCCATGCCTATCTCTGCCTCATAATCTATTTATAACTTCTCCATCTTCGCCTTTACCTCCTTCTTAAACTCAACAAGAACATCATCCCCATTATCCACCGCTGTTACAATCACCTGATTATCATATTTAAACGGATGCAGTCCCAGCGGCGCATAGAAAACGACGATAGTATGAGTTTCAGGCACGTCGTCGCCTCGCATGCTACCAACATAGGCTGGCATACTACCAAGAAAGCAATCGATCTAGCTTACTTCGATATCGTCTCCGTATTTTGCGCGGAGGATGGCAGCGACGTTTCCTAGTATTTGAAAAAACGTCAGTCAATGGACAAGTGAGTCAGGTGGATAGATGAACGGGCGAGAAGGGCGACATATTCATCCCACGTAGGGTCACGGTGCCAGATGAAATCCTCTGCAAGCTTGACTTGGAGGGGGTCTGGAATTTGGAGGTGACATTGTTGTGATAAGTGGAATCTGTTATTGTAGGTTGTTTGTAAAAGGTCGACTGTATGCAAATATACAGAAGAGACATTGAAAGACTCATGGTGGCCAAACGTGACACAAGATCGATGTGTCACGAGGTTTGAACGCCCCCCCCCCCACCCAATCCCCCTCCTACCCCTACTTGCTCACCGCAGGCGTTATATTCATTCTGTTCATTGTCATAAACAACTTGTACACTGGCACTAAACAGGCTTGCGCCTTTCGTGTTGTCCTCATATCACGTCTAAATCTCAAGACTACCTCTCTTGTCGTGGAAATATTCCTGCTCTATCCCCAGAGATCATATTAGTAGCCTGCAATTAGTATCATAGAGAAAAAAAATTATATCAGCAGTGCTGTGTAAGAATGTTTCAGTGATGCCCTGCTTCTATCTCAGATTCCAAGCCTCCTAAGTCACCAAAACCCCATTAACTACATGCCCATATACTACATCACATCCTCTGCGCAATTTCCTAGCTTACACTTTACACCGCTATCTCCCTAAGCTCTTGAAACCCTTACCAAGTAAAATGTCGCCACGTTCCCCAACACCCAATCCCTTAGGAGCCAATGCCAATGCCCATTCCCTCCATCTTCCCATCTCCCTCCCCACAACCTTAACTACACCATCCTCCCCACCCTGCACGTTTTTCTGAACCACGTATCCTGATCTACTTCAGCACGGTGCATGTT
>QVXC01000574.1:0-18628 GCA_003501895.1 Phaeosphaeria sp. A1 3.1a | reverse complement strand
GTATTATCTTGTGCAACAAGCAGGACGTTCGTGCCATTGGTGTGGAGAGTGGCGTTTTGGAACGAAAACGTCATGTTCCCGCTCGATGCTGAGGAGTTGCCGAGATAAGAGCCGATGAAGACGCCGTTGAGCCAGGCGCTCCAGCCAAAGGCTTGACCGCCTTGAACGGAGAGGTTGACGCCCTTGGCTGTGCCGTCGAAGTAGCCGCGGAAGAGGTGGAAGCTGTTGTGGAAGCCGTATTCGTCGACGTAGAGGACGGGAAGTGTATCGGGTTTGTTGGGGTTCGGTGTGCTCATGTGGTCGGCTGTGACCCATGCAATGCCACTGTCGTTGTAGCCTGGGAGTTTCTCGGGCAGAGAGTCCTTGACCTTCCAGCTCTCGAGCGAAGGAAGTTGAATAGTCCCGTTGAAAGCTGCGATGCTTGCTTTGAGACTTCCATACGTTGTAGGAGTGGTGTCTAAGGCCTGGCCATTCCACGATAGTTTCTTTGCACTTGCGCGGGCGAAGACTTCGATGGTGGTGGTGTTTGTGATGTCTCCTCTGAGTGCTAGCACGTCGCCGTCCAAGCTGACACTGCGTACTAGATATGGCCCTTGCACGAGCACTTGTGTTCTGTCAGTGATGGTGATAGGGTAGGAAACCAGAAAACTTACCAGATTGGTCCACCGGAGCGAACGGGTCATTGGACAAGTTGGGTGCCCAGAAGAGATACGCAGTCGCTTTATCTGCGACGATGACTTTGACGCCATTGTCGTACTCGAACACGCTCATGCCTGACACACTTCCAAGGTTCGTAGTGATACCTCCAGCTTCATTATAAAAGGTTGCGTTACTTCCAGCTCCAGCATGGACTGTAAAGCCTTTTTGAGTGCCCTTGATATGGAATTCGATCGACTCCCCAGTACCAGCGGTCAAGATCACAACCGGCTGTGAGTCAATGATCGCATATGTCAGCACTTCTGCGGTGGAGTACGTCAAAGTACGGTTGCCCATAGCGAAATCAGTCACCAAGATCTTGGACTGATGCCCTTTCAGCACAATCGAGCCAGCATGCTGCGGGATCGTCAAGTTGCCCACTGAGGTGCTAACATGCAGCTTGAACGACTCTGTGGTGCTAGACGAAGACTCCGTGTGAATAGTCACGTAGAAGGCAGCGTTCGTCTCCGGATTGCGGAGCTCACTCGCTTCAACGGCTGAGTTGGTCGTGTAGCCCGTGTTGTTGCCCAGGCGATCGGTTACCGTCAAGTCATCCGCAACACGCGTGAACATGGCCAAGTTCTTCGTTTCGTAGAACTTGCTGTCGATCTTGCGGTTCTCGCTGATCGGGCTGCTGTAGTCGTATGAGGTCGCCACGACAGGAGCTGCTAGGGCACCCCAGTTCGTTCCCCCATACATCATGTAGAGGCTGACGGCTGTGACGCGTTGCGCGATCAGGTTGCGATAGAAGCTGGAGGACGGTAAGCGCAGTGTCGACGGTAATACAGAGAGAGAACATACAGGTTTGCAAAGTCAGCACCGATGTCAGCAGGGCAACCACCTTCTGGTCCACCCCAGGGATTATAAGATCCACCTTGGAACTCGGGGAAGAAGCTAGGCTGCGTTGGAGATACTTCAACGAAGTGGTCATAGTAGTCAATGACTTGATATGCCCTGAAAAATATCAGTCATGCAAGAAACACTCCGGCAGCTTCCTCAGCTCTCTCCGACTTACACATATTTCCCATTCGTTCCCGTGCACTCATCGAGGTTGCAAGACCAGCACGACGGATAGCTATCAAGACCTGCAACATCAACATTTCCAAGCGCACCAGGTGCATAGTCTTTCGACCACGACCTCGTATTCATATTCGGATCGTTGTGAATCAGAGGCGTATCAATCCCGTTCGCACGAGCCGAGTCTTCCAAAGCGGCCATATACTGCCCAGCAGACTCATTTGGGATCTTCAACTTCCTGTCTTTCCACTGCTCGCCATACTCATTCTCGATCTGGTACACGAGGCCATTTCCGCCTTTCGTCACTTCGTGTTCGCTTGTGAGCTGCGAGAACTTCGAGAAGTAAGGATCCAAGGCATCTAGATAGCGGCTGTCGTTGTTTCGCAAGGTGCCATAAGCTCCGGTAGTGACCCAGAGCGGGAAGCCACCAGCGTTCGCCTCGGCGTTGACGTAGGGTCCTGGTCGGGTGATGACGTAGAGTCCAACCCGTTGGGCAATTTCGAAGAGCTTGGTGAAGTCGTGAGCGCCGGTTTCGAAGTCGGTGGTGTTTGCGTTGGCGCTGTGGTACGCCCAGTTTCCGTAGAATGCGAAGGCAGTGAAGCCGGCGGCTTTGATCTTTTCCAATAAATCTTCCCAGACTTCGGGTACAGCTGGATCCAGATTTCGACGTTAGTTTTGTACTTCATAGAGGGGCTGGACTTCGATGATGACATACTATGACTTGTTAGTAAAGTTCGGATTATGGAGATGTACGTGCTGGAAGGGTACGAGGCCCTTCCACAACATACACCAAGGGCATAGTTACCGTATTCTCCAATAATGGATCTCGCCACTAAAAACAAACAGCCTCTTGCCATTGACCTTGAAGCTGTAATGATCCCACTGAACCACCTGATTCAGCCCATTATCATGCAACGGCCACTGCTCCACCGAGTGATTCTGCCCATTAACACCCACTCCATCACCAATCGCCGCCACCAACGACAGCGCCGAAATCCACGAGAAGCTCTTCATCGTTCCAGAAAATTCTGAGATGTCGGAAGCAACGCCAATGAGCGCCACCGCCGCTGGGTCGGGCGTTATGTACCTACATATTGAACTGGTCGTCGGCACCCATTACCCCGGATCTGAACAGGAACGGGGAACAAACTAATGGGCTTCCATGACGCGATCGCTGTAATTTGCGGGGCTCCAAGGAAAACGGCGGAGCGTGTAAATGGTGGAAGATTGGGGAGAATTGGACCGAGAGCCTCAGCGCCGGGTAAAGGAAGGTCGATGGGACGGGATCGTCGTGGAGGCGGATGATATACTCCTTCGCGTTAGACTTGCATCACGACATGGATATCAGATGTTTGGAGGAAGAATGGGTTGGCTTTTGTATTTTGTTTGTTGTCTATGGAGTGTTGCTGTGATTGAGTGTGCGTTGCTTGTTGAGATGCGTGGACATGATCTCGCCCCGTTCGCTCACTTCCGCTCAATCCAGCCTGTGTACTTTGTGTATTCCTCCAGATTATCTGCAACTCTTTCTCCACTACCATGTGTTTCAATCTCTTCATCTTCTTGCCGACCGAAGATCTCCAAGTGCAATGATGGACCCCCAGGCAGGTTTAGGGCCAATGGCTGGAGGTCAGGTATTCCGGCGGTACTGCTCGATGCATCTTTCTGCTTTGGCGAACTCTCGTTCCGGTCTATCATGTCAGCGGATAGCGGCTGTGTTAGGCTTGCCATTACCGATACTTTTGGTGAATGACTTAGGACATGAGACCATTTTGGTTGTACGAGTGAGGGAGAAGAGGCAGAGTGGGTGTCCAAGAAGAGCTCATCGTCACGCATAACTGTGGTTGGGGTGGAGCAGAGTACTACTGGCCCTTTGTTGACCATCTTCCAGTCGGCAGGCTCTGCTGAAGAAGCCATGATGTCGACTGAGCGAGCATCAATGGACGAATCTGCACGGTGGATTATCCAGACCTTACTTCTTGTGTCGGACGAGCCCGATCTATGTGAATCTAGTGGTAGCTCATCGGACTCATTCTGGCGATGCGATGCTCGTGAATTCGTGTGTCCGGCCACGATAGGATGGCTGCGAAGAGGCTCTGCATGCGGTTGCTTGACTCCTTGAACTCCAAACGTGTGCTGTTCGGCTCGGTAAAGCGGCATGTTTAGAAGGTCTGGGAAATCCCGGACTTGCATTTGATGATGACCTTTTCCGCCCAGGAGCTGCGATTTTGGGATGGCAGAACGTGGATGTGAGCGCTCTTGGTGCTGCTGGTTTGTATCCGACACATCGCTGCTGGAACGGTCTCCAGGTGTTAGGCGTAAGCTGATGACGCCACTGTAAGCTGGACCACGCTTCAGTGTCGAAGGTGTTTTCGGAGTTCTTGCGAACATTTCTGGTCGTTCTTGTTCGGTAGGCATGGTGAAGAGCAAGTGCTGCAGATTCTGGAGAAGACTCTTGCTCACTAGCCATGACCTTATGATATAGACCATGGTTAGGCAAGCTTGCTAAACAAGCCAACCATAGCCTGCTTGCGAGACCATCCTTTCGACTGGGAACGTTTGAGACAATGCCAGACGAAGTCTTACATGCAAACAAGCTGTCGCGCGATTAAAGAACGTTGCGACCTCAAGGGGGCTTGCATAGAAAGAATCACAGATGAATATACGTGCGAACAAGGTCGAAACAATTATGTGAGGAGAAAGCTACGATGAAGCTGGGAGACGCAAGGAGAACACGTGAAGCACGATGTTTGCCATGAGCTCTCGCACATCGCCTTGCCGTCCAGACATGATTGCATTAAAGCATTATGCCATTCCACTTCAATCTCACTCAGTCAATCACGTAAAGAATGACAACAGATCTCTCAAGATTGCTTGCCTTCTGGGAGTATGTATCGCCACATTCGAGCCGCTAATTCAGGTGAAATCCGAAGCAGTAGATACCGGACGAGAGTTGATCTCTCGCGCACATGCACAAATCAGTGAAGACCTGGTGCTTTGCGAACATGGCGTGGATGCAGCCATGCCCTCAGCGTGCGCGATGTTGAAGGAAGTTCGTCGGCGGCGGCTCGCAGATTTTGTTATGGAGCTAGCTTAGTCATGCCTTTGCTTTAGCGTGCGCATGGGGCACTTCTCTCGCGACGCACTTTTCTGCGCGCACACCATGGACACTCTCGACAACACCGAGTGGGATGTGCTGATTGTTGGCACCGGCTTGCAGCAGTCGCTGCTTGCACTGTACGTATTCTTCTCACGTGAAGCTGGTGTGCGCGATCTGACTGACGCAGTATATGAAGAGCTCTCTCACGCTCGGACAAGAAAGTCCTCCATATTGACGAGAATGACTACTATGGTGGCGCTGAGGCTGCCTTCAGTCTGCAAGAAGCTGAGGAGTGGGCGCAAAGGATGAATGATGGTATGAAATTCCTACTTCATAGTACTGCCAGCCACTAACTTGTTGTCAGATCCAACCACTGCTGCCTTCTCAGAAGTGACCATCACTAAACCTAATGCTAATGAAGCAACTGGTCCAGCACCCAAACTGTCATCATCGCGAGCATATAGCTTAGCGTTAAGTCCGCAGCTCATCTACGCACGCTCATCGCTCCTTCAATACCTGGTCTCTTCGCGAACCTACCGTCAGCTTGATTTCTTGGCTGTTGGTAGCTGGTGGGTGTACGCTCCAGCTAATGGGGATGAAACCCCTGCATCTGAGAGTAGCCCACGACCTGGAAAGCTTCTGAAGGTACCCAACGGCCGAGAAGATGTCTTTCAAGACCACGACCTCGACTTCAAAGCGAAGCGCGCCCTGATGAAGTTTCTACGCTTCATCGGCGAGTACGAGGAGCAGACCGACGTCTGGCACGAGCACCGTCAACAGTCGTTCCCAGCGTTCTTGTCACAACAGTTCAAGGTCCCGCCAGCTTTGCAAGGTCCGTTGCTGGCTCTCGCTTTGTCGCCATCGACTTCAGACCAGACCACCACCGAGTATGCGCTGCCACGAATCGCGAGGCATCTACGGTCTATCGGTGTATTCGGAGCGGGCTTTGGTGCTGTCATACCCAAGTGGGGAGGCTTGGCCGAGATCAGTCAGGTAGCCTGCCGCGCACTTGCGGTCGGCGGAGGAGTGTATGTCCTTGGAAAAGGCCTGCACACCGACAACGAGACACCGGAGACCACAGAAATGGGCACGAAGGTTCGCCTGAAAGATGGCGAAGTCGTCACCGCAAAGTGGATCGTGGGAGGAGAGACATCTTCAGCACCTGAAGACTCGTTCTGCAGATTGACTAGCATTGTCTCATCTCCGCTTACGCCTCTCTTCCCGCCAATTGCCGAGGAAGCGCCAATGCCGGCTTCAGCTGTCGTCGTGTTCCCGTCTGGCTCCATACAACTGGACTCCACGACTGGTGATCTCCCACCCGTACAGATTTTTGTGCACTCCAGCGACACTGGCGAATGCCCATCTAGTCAGAGTGAGTTTGATCTCTCCATATCCCTTGCTGTTCTGATGAATCACTTTACGAATACTTATCTACATTGTCTGAATTACTTTGACGATATTATCCTCTGACAACCTGATAACGGCATCTACCCAATTGTTTTGTCAACATACTGTTTGCAAAACACATTCTGACTAGTGCTCAGGTATACTCTATGCTACCACCTCTCTGAGTGGCAAGCAAGGTTTCGAACTACTCAACGTATCTGTCGACACTCTTCTGGCATCTGTCGACATTTCTCCTCCGCCAAGCGTGCTATGGTCTACGCAATATGCTCAGCGACCAAGCTCCGGCACCGAGTCACTGCCTGCTGATACTGACGGACATGTCCTGCAGTTTCCACCTCCATCTTTGGATCTTGCCTTTGATGACACAATGTTTGAGCGCGTCAAAGATGTGTGGGCGAAGATAATGGGCGACGCTGCTGGTGACTTTCTGGTCTTCCAGGATAGAGAGGTATATGACGATGACGACTAATGAAAGGCATGGATAGATGAGGTCACGCGTTGGTATAGCTAGTAACGGTTCGATGGCGACTACCTGGTGCACAATATTAGATGCATACAAAGAGTTTATCTTGCCACTGAGATCACTGCGCCACAAAAACAATTCCCACCCTCATGGAACGTTGCACTGTCAACCATGGTCTGGATGACTTGAGAACAAAGAAATCTGTTGCTATTACCGTGCGCACAAGGCACTGTGACCTCGACCTCCATCGCTGCTTTGTCCTCCCAGAAAGAAGGTCTTTCCTTTGTGATCACGCCCAAGACCTCGCCGCCATCGCGAACACCATGATATTAAGTAACCATATCATGCCTGAACATACAATATTCACTCATCGAACCAAAGTTCAATGTCGATAGTCAAAACATACCGAAAACATCCAAACGCAAGAAAGAAATGCTACCAGTTTATCTGTTTCTCTTCCTCGTTCCCCTCGCCTGGGCTCAATCTCCCGCAGGCAACCAATCTCCCAACCCTCAAGACCAATCCCAAGACGTCGTCGACACCAATCTCGACCCCAACGGCGTAGCCGGCTCTCCTGCAGGCAACCAATCCCCCAACCCTGATGACCATTCCCAAGAAACCGTCGACCAGAACCTCGACCCCGACGGCGTCCACGGTTCCCCCGCTGGCAACCAAGACCCCAGCCCCGCGCCCCCGCCCGAGCCCGTCGACACAAACATCGACCCCAACAACGTGCAATTCCAAGACGGGATCGACCCCAACAACCTCTCTCCACCCGATCGGCCCTCCGAATCCACCCCGGGCGACCTCTACGTCTGCACCGACACGCAATTCGGCGGCGACTGCGAATACTTCCACGCGCTCACATACAACTGCTACAACCTCGCGGACAAGTTCAAGCACAAGCTGTCGTCTATCCGCCCGGATAAGAACCAGATGTGCCAGTTCTATGACTCGGATAACTGCGTGGGCGATAGTGATTGGATTAGGTGGCCGGGGAGCGGGAATATGAGGGGGAGGAGATTTGATAATAGGGCGGCGAGCTGGACGTGTAGTGATGATAATTGCGATGGCGTGCAGGGGCCGGGAGGGTGTACGAAGAATGCGGATGGGACGTTGAAGGGGGCGGATCCGGTGGGGGATGCGGCGAAGGGGTGGGATCCGACGAGGGAGCAGTGAGGTGGGTTTGTGGGGTTTTTTTTCTTCGATTCTGTAGATATGTTAGGGGCAGACTTTGTGCGGTGGGTCTGGTTGTCTCGTGTGTCCTTGGGGGATGCGAGTCTTATTTCTTGCTGTTGCAATTTCTTCTTCTACTTCTTCACTTCTCTTCGTAGATATGTTGGGCTTATGTGCCTTGCAACCAACTATTCAAAACTTTCTTCTGCAGATATATTAGAACACCAGACTTCAACGTTTATTCATATTCATTACCACGTTGCCCTGGCCTCCTCTTCCATTAAAGTAAGGTTCACATCCATCAGTCGTCATATGTTCAATTGGTATTCATGAATTGGACTCGTAGAATGTCTGCCAGATTTTTTTTCTGCTTACAAGTGTGCTACAAAGAGCGCACTGCAGAAGCCGAGTTCAGCAGCGTGTTTCCCTCGAGACAAGGTCTCACTGAATGTACTTCTTCAGTCCACGTAATCTCTCCATAGCAGTCTCCAGCACATCGTCATCCTTGCACACGGCAAACCGCAACCAGTCCTCGACAATGTGTGCATTCTGTGGAGTGAAGAACTCTGTCGGCGGGACGGCCGCAACACCGACTTCCATGATCAAGAACCAGCTAAGCTTGAAATCTCTCGGTCGTTCGGCAACATGTGGAGGAAAGTCGTAATCCTCTGGAAGCTTGACCTTCGACATGTTCGCAAGAACAAAGTATCCGCCCTCAGGATCTGAGTATGGAAGACCCAGCTCATCAAAGACGGCAGTAAACTTGTCCATCTTCGCTTTCATCTCCTTCTTGGACTCCTCCCAGAAGTTGTTCGCATCAGCCTGCTCGAAACCGATGGCGGTGGCTTCCTGTAGTGGCGAGACACTGCTGTAGCAAATGCGAGTGTGTGCTGCGCTGACGTATTTGATGAGGTGCTCGGGACCGATCAGCCAGCCTACTCTCCAGCCTGTCGCGTAGAAGTTCTTTCCTCCTGAGCCCACGGTCAGAGTGAGCTTCGCGACTTCTGGTGACAATGTGGCTACACGTGTGAATGGGACGTAGTAGAGCCTGTCGTAGACTTCGTCAGAGAGTATGATGATGTTGTGCTTGACGCAGACATCGGCTATAGCCTGGAGCTCCTCTTTCGAGAAGACCTTGCCGATGGGGTTGTGTGGGGTGTTGAGGACTATCATGCGTGTCTTTGGCGTGATAGCCGCTTCGAATTCCTTCATGTTCAACGTCCATTCTGCTGCCGAGGTGGTCTTGGTCGCGCCCTCCTTGGGTGGATGTAGTGGTACGTAGACAACCTTTCCACCAGGCATTTCAATGTTGCTGATGTATTGGTCGAAGAAGGGCTCGAATACAATGACCTCGTCGCCTTGCTCCAAGAAGCCCATGAAAGCTGACAGCATGCCCTCGTTGGCGCCTGTCGTTATTGTGACCTCCTTCTCAGGGTCCAAGGTTCGACCGAAGAATGGCGAGTAGGCATCGGCGATGGCCTTCTTCAATCGCGGGCGGCCTTTGGTGGGCGAGTACTGGTTGCAGTCTACGGAGTCGAGAGCGGTTTTGGCAGCATCGAGAACGAATTTCGGGGGGTTGTATCCAAAGAAACCCTGGCCCATGTTCACGATGGGCTTGATAGGCGAAGCTGCAGCGGCCTCATTGACGATGGTCCTGCCCGCATAAGCTTGGGAGTGTGAAGGCTAGAACATGTGACGTACCAAACATCCTGCCTCTGCCCTGCGACTCTCGCCGCTGGCTTGAAGGGGTCCTCACGCCTTGTTGTAGCTGACATGGCTCGCAGCGGGGTGAAGGTGGTGGGGCAGTGAGCTCTCGCCGTCCTGAGGGCCAGCGGTCGGAGATGTCGAGAAGCTAGAGTCAGCGAACTTCGCATGGCGGGTCGCGACAGAAGCGGGTATCGACAGCACATTCAGCGACAATGCTACCATAAGCATCAATTGCGTGCTTCACGACGTCGCCAGCAGCTCCGTGGTATGCCGTCATCAAGCGGGCATGCCTCCGAACTTTGGCCGATTGCGGCACCCGCAGTCGCGTTCCCTCGCGTCGCGTAAATTATTCGTCCACTCATCGTCGCCATGGTTGAATGCCCCGTCTGCAGCAAGCCTGTGAGAGACAACCGCATCAATGAGCACCTAGACAGCGACTGCAAAGACCATCTGCTGGAGCAGGAGCAGGAGAACACACCAAACCCTAGCAGGACACACAGCTTCTTCACGCCAGGTACGCGCAAGCCACCAGCGACACAGCGAAATGGACATCCGACATCCTCGCCACCGCTTCCGACACAGCGCATCGTAGAGCGCCCGAAGACACCACCTGCGGGCACGAAGAGGCCTCTGGAAGATGTGCCAGAAGGACAGACCAATGGCGACCTCCCTTCACCGGGTGCCGTCAAGAAGGCGAAGCGACTGAAAGCCGTGGAAGCTGCTATGCCGCTGGCTGAGCGCATGAGACCGACCTCACTCGATCACGTGTGTGGACAAGAACTCGTGGGGCCAGATGGCATTCTGCGAGGAATGGTCAACGAGGGAAAGCTGCCGTCTATGGTGCTATGGGGACGGCCAGGCACGGGCAAGACGACCATTGCACGACTGATCGCCAACACATCCGGCGCCCGCTTCGTCGAGATCAACAGCACAAGCACAAAGCTGGAGGAAGTTAGGAGGATCTTTGGCGAGGCTGCGAGAGATTTGCAGCTCACTGGCCGCAAGACCATAGTTTTCTGCGACGAGCTGCATAGGTTCTCCAAAACCCAGCAGGACGCCTTTCTTGGGCCTGTCGAGTCGGGTACGATAACGCTCATCGCAGCGACCACGGAAAACCCCTCCTTCAAGGTCATCTCCGCGCTCCTCTCACGATGTCGGACCTTCACTCTCGACGACCTCAAGGAGCCTGACCTAGTGCGCATATTGGATCGGGCAGTGGCTGCGGAGAACTGCGATTCACCCCTCATCGACAAAGATATGCTCCAGTACTTTGCTCGCTTCTCGGACGGCGATGCCCGGACCGCTTTGAATCTCCTCGACTTGGCGATGAATCTGTCAAAGAGCCCGGACATGACCAAGGAGAAGATACAACGAAGCCTTACAAAGACGCTCGTATACGACCGCGCCGGCGACCAGCACTACGACAGCATATCCGCACTGCACAAGTCGATACGCGGGTCTGACGCAGATGCGGCTCTGTATTATCTTGCCCGCATGCTCGAGTCGGGCGAAGATCCACGATACATTGCGCGTCGACTTGTCGTAGTCGCCTCGGAAGATGTCGGTCTGGCGGACAACACGCTACTGCAGCTTGCGACTGCTACCTACACCGCGTGCGAGAAGATAGGTATGCCCGAGTGTCGCATCAACCTCGCGCATGCCGTGACTGCACTGGCACTTGCTCCAAAGTCTACACGCGCATATCGCGGTCTGAACAATGCCATGCAGGCGTTGAAGGAACCGGGCGTCGCAGCGCTTCCGATTCCCTTCCACTTGCGCAATGCGCCTACCAAACTGATGAAGGAGATGGGTTATGGGGAAGACTACAAGTACAATCCAAACTACTTGGAGGGTAGAGTGAGGCAAGAGTATCTCCCGGAGGAGCTTAGGGGCCGAGACTTCCTCGAGGATCTGGACCTGGGCACTAAAGTTGACCCAGACCTAGTCGAAGACGACGAGTTGCAGCCCGAGTTGGACGACTAGCGGGAGCTGAATGTTGGTCAAAGGCTGGATGTTGTATCTTTGCGTTTTAGCGTTCTTGTACATGCGAATATGATACCCACATCTTGCTCTCAGTCTTGGTCTGAAATTTCATTTCTCCGTCTGTTTCCTGCTCTAGAGATATCGATTACAAGGTCGATGAGTGCTTACGCCTTCCCATACTCGTCCTGTCCGCAAGGCCGCAACACGCCCAACACGCTCTATGGGTATCGCCATAGACTGCGCCGCAATAAGCATATGCTGACATATCACGTGCAACTCCCTTTGATATGAACGATAACCTGTACCTACATCTATCCGCTTTCAATCCAGACTACAAGAAGCGATTTAAGTCCGTTCTACTCAGCCTCGACGCATCCACTCTCGAACCTCTGGCTTGCGGTGCAGCACGAGAGATTCAATCGCCAAATTAAGCATCCACCATGGTCGACAACACTACAATCGGCATCATCTTCTTCTTCCTACTCAGTTCGTATCTCGGACATATGTTGCTGCTGCGTGTTATTAAGACGCCGGCGCAGTATACTAGAGGGGATGCTGTGAGGGCGGAGTAGGGATGGGTGGGAGAGGGAGAGTTAGGATATGAGTGGGACGGTGAATTGGGGGGACTGTGGAGGTTAGGGGTGGATGTGGCTAAGGCAGGTGCTCGAGGTGCATTCAAAGGCAACTCTGATTGATGTGCATAGGAAGAATGAGCAGGCACAGTTTTTGGTGCGAAGGGTTCCGAATACGATGGACTTTTCCTGTCTTATTGACTATCGATCAATTTTAACATGGTACGGGATGCATTTGAAGATTTCCAATATCAACCTCTGCTCTTCCAGATCAAGATGCCACCTTGTCTCTCCAAATTCACCAACTTCCGATGCCCAAACTCCTCGAACTCAAGTCCCACATGCAAGGTAATGCAGCAGATTCCAGTACCCTGTCGGACACGACACTACGACCAGATATAATGGGCCAAGCAGAGCGTATAGAACATCTTCACCGCCCTTGACAGTTCCCGCACCTCGCTACGAAGGAGGAGCTCGTCCTTGTTGTCGCATCTCCATCCCCATCTCAGCCCAGTCCAGTCTCGTAAGAGGGCGTAGTCGATATCGTCGCAAGCGGCAACAAGCTGATATCCCGATATCATGTCCTGTAGTGCCTCACGCCGATATTTGGAAAGCTTTCGATGACGATAAAGCGTTGCAGTACTCCAGGATGAGATGTACGCGAGTGTCAAGTCGAACCGAGAGGAGAAGGTAATGAAGAAGCTTGAAACTCAAGCTTTCTGTTATTCAGTCTATAAAGCTAGCACCGTCGCTGTCATCTGCCGCATCACTAGAAGCATCGTTGCCATCGTCGCTGCCATCGTCGTTGCCACCCTCGCTGTCCTGACCATGCTCAAGACCAAGGTCGCTGAGGAAGTCATTGGCATCTTCCTTCTTGCCCTTTTCAGCTTCATGGCCGAGGTTGTTGAAGACGGGGGCGATCCTGGCGGTGTTGTAGTCGACGGCCGTCAGGATTTCGTACATGAGCGGTACCGAAACGTTGAACTTCTTCTCATGCTCGTCGACCCGAGAAGCCATGCCCGAATAGCGGAAGCCTTTGTCGGTTGGGAGCTTGGCCTCGACACTAGCCATTGCAGCGTTGACCTTGTCAATCTTGTCACGCTCAGAAATGGAGAGACCGATGCGAGGAGAGGAGGACAATGACTGCTTTGCATCAAGACGTCTCAGGCGCAGACCTTGAGTGGTAGGACGATAGTCCTTGCCTCAAGAAAGTGCTGTAGCTACCGCGATCTCCGCTGCCTCGTCCGGATGGACGGTGGAAGTTGCGCGATACTCTTCATGACTCATTGTTGGGCCAGGTGTTGTCATTCCCTTCGGCGTTGGTGTTGGTCTCGTCGGTGTTCCAACCACTGCCGGAGGCGGCAGCGGGTGCACGTGGGAGAATATAGCCAAATGTTGTTTCGAGAAGTTTGACGAGATCTTGGTCTTCTTCATCGTAGGCAAGCGCATCCTCATCGTCGTATGCGGTTGCGAAGACTAAAGCGGGGGCCATTCTGGGTGCTTTGCGAGTCGATACGTCGCCTGGAGTCGAGAGCCTCAAGAACTTCGGTATACTGAGGCAGCTTAGAGAGGTTCTTGCGGGTCAACTTGTGCATAAAGCCTCGCTTGCTGAGGATGTAGATGACTTGAAACAGCGGATGCAGTTTCGTGTGCTTCTTAAGCAAGGCTGGCGTGAGAAAGGCCGATGTGGGGATGATGATGACGAAGCCGTTCTTTGCGCGAGTGAACGCTACCAAGGTGTGATGGCGCTCTATGATGTGTCCTGGGTGGCCGGCCGAGTCAAAAATGACGTACGTACGATCCTGACCCATTGACGAGTCGGTAGTGAGAATACTGATCCTACCGAGACGTGTTGCAAGGACATCTTTGCCCTGGAAATTGGGCAGTAAGGACAGCATTCACCATCATCAAAGTCAGCAGACAGAGTTGACCGTTGTATGGAGTCACTTTGGCTGTGCGTGATCCATCAATCTTCATGAATGCCACGATGATGGTCTTCGTGGTTGTGAGTGCAGTCCGGGAGCAGAACTTCAGATCGGCGATGCACTCCTCTGGGTTGACGAGGATGACAAGCTCTTCGATGTTCCAAGCCTCCATGTTGATAGCGGAGCTGATCTTGGTGTTATCCTCATGGAAGCTTCCCTCGACTGGCTTCATATCAGGCAGGTCGTTTACCAAAGCCGCGATCTCGAGATTCTGACGGTTCTGGAAGCGGCGTGTCTCGGTCAGAAGCCTCGTGATCTTGTCAGAAGCTTTTATGCGGTTGAGGAAAGACATTTGGCATTGCTTCTGGAGTGGGTTGTCGAGCGATGGTCCGAATGTCATCGGCTTGAGTGAATCGCCGTCGCCAACGAAAACCTTGGTTGAGTACCAGTAGCCAGAAAAGAATCCGATAGCGTCAGCGTCGTTGTAACGCCCAATTTCGTCGACCATTAGGAACTTGGTGTGCCGAAAGGTTGTGAAGTCTGGTTTGGTAGCGATGGCAGCGCGCTCAAAGAGTACCCGTAAGCCATACTTCGCGGCTTTCTCAACTTTCGCAGCCACCTCTTTGATCTTGTTGCCATTCGATCGGAGTTCGCGGCGGGCATCTGTGATGGGCGCAAGCTTATTTGCAAGCACGGCGAACTCGTCCTTGCTGGAGGTAGACTTGACCTCGTCTGAGTACTCAAAGCCCGGAAACTTGGCCAGCTCGAGGATGAAAGGAGAAGCTGCTCCATCCAGTTGCGTGATACGCCGATCCAGTATACCAGGGTTGAGTACACCACAATGCTGCTTGTGGTAACGCGCGAGGATGGCCTTAGCAGCTGCACTCGTGACTTGGGCTGTTGGTTCGATCTTCGACGAAATATTTGGCTTCGTGCGATCAAAGTCGGGACGAATCATCGCTTTGATGGTGTTGGTCTCGCCGTTCATGCTGTGCGTTCGGATGACCATGCCTTCGGGAAGCCCAGCACCGTCTCAAAAGTGCGGATAAATCGCCGACTCTTGCAGTAGAGGTTATCCACGGTGGGGTTTTGCACAGCGACATAGTTAATATATCCAGGTGAGAAATTCACGATGGAGCTACCAGTAGACGACTTAGCAGGAGACCATCCCATAGGCGTGGCAATGGGAGCGAGTCTCTGTGCACCACTCTGTGTGTTTCCAACTTTTCGAAGATGATCGTCTGAAGTCCTGATAGAACATTCTGGTAGATACAAGTATCTATGAGGTTCAGTTTCATGGCTGAACGTGGATATTCGAACGTCACGCAATCATGTCTGCATGATCAGGCAACGAACTTGAAGCGAACGGCCATGCATTCGAGGTAGCCAGGCCGCTTCATACAGTAGCCTGTATGCAGGTGTGTTAGCATAGTCTACTAGACGGTGGTATAGTGACTGGGCCCGGCACAGTTGAGCGTAGCGACAGAGCGCAGCTGTAACATCGTCTACAGCCTGATGCTTGCTTTGGTACTATAATCTGCCTTCTCCGAGCATGGTACCGAGACCTTTGATGACCACATTATCTTCGGCGCGGAAGAAGAAGATGTTGTCGTCGTCGGTGATGAAGTCGGTTGTGATGTACCACTTCCTGCTACTCAGGAGGGGGTGGAGGGTTCCATGCTGACAGACACACTCCAGAATGTGCTATTGAATGGGAGGGTGGAACAATGACGCTTCAAGATACAGGAGGAGGTGATGGATGCGGGGAGTGTGGAGATGTGGAAATTCGTGGAGGAGATGGAGCTTATATGAGCCTTAGCCTTGCGCTTCTCAATGAAGGAACCATGTCGGCGCATGACGTAAGATTTTTCTTAAAGTGAGAGAGCGGTCGTATTTTTATTTATTGTTTTTTCTTTGGTTTCAATGTCGCTTAGTGGACGTACGCTCGCATGGTGGCGTGAAAGATAGTCGATGTTGTGGAGGGGGCAGAGGTAGTGACCCAAGCGGCGCGTTGTAGGGAACAACAAATGGTTGGACGAGTACCATATCGCTGTTCCCAGGCTTGCGCTCTAACTTGGATATATCCTCGTACGAGAACCCCCACAACATACCAGGGCAGGACCACAAAGGTGCCCTTACTTGTCACTACCTCATTTCGAACTGAGGGAGACTACGTAGGCAAACCCATTATTGCAGGGATGTCGTCCTCCGCAGACTCCGCTCGATTCGACGATAGGCGTCGGCTGTTCGTGTCCTTTCTTGTGGCGACTGCGGTGTGCTAAATGTGGTAGAGACGAACTCGGCTCCATGCGTTCTGGGAAGATGGTGTTCGAGACTGGCTCAGATTGGTCGATGGCGTTGATTCCGCTATGGGAGAGAGACCGCAAGGTAATGATTTCGGAAGTGCGACTCAAGAGCGACTCGAATTGCTGCCTAGTCCCAAGGGCTGCAGTGATAGTGACCGGAGGACGTTGTCTACGGCGAGTCCCGCTGAGTGGATGCGAACGTCGGCGCAACGCTCTCGACTATTGCACCAACCGACAGTGGGCGTAGAGTCCCCGTACGGCCAAGCTGGTCGATGGCGACAGCATAGTCGAAGGTGAAGGCGGAACGGGTGAGCAGATATCTCATTCTCGCTTTGAAAGGCTTCACCCGGTGGTGAGTTGCGGCTGGGGGTAGTCGCAGCTGAGGGTGAATTGCAGCCGGGGATGAATAACAGCTGATGATGAGCTGTAGCTGATAGTGGGCTGCAATTAGAGGAAAGAGTTAAGTGGCGCTGGTGAGGTGAGAGTAAGTAGGTGGCCATGGTAAGTCACGTGTTTTTATGGGGCCGTTAGCGATCGGGCAAGCTTAGCCGTGCGTTAGCCGTCCAATGGAGCAACAATAAGCGACTGTGTCGCATGCTCAACCTGGGAACAGGTCACGAAGTTTTCCAACAATCCATACGCCGGAATTGAACGGCAGGTTTATTCGTGAGCTTTTATTTTGTCACAATATACTGTACAATTATGTGCGAGTACCTAGGTAGCCTAATCTCCCGCAAGCAAGGCATACGGGAAATATGGCGACCTCCACACCATCATGAAGCACAACCCTTTCATATTCGTACTTATGCAACGATTATGGTGATAATTGGCATGTGGAGAGAACTATCACCTTGATTGTGCGACCATGCTCCTCTCCATGTGTTCCACGTCAACCTGAACATATTTTCCCTTGTGCTTGATACAGGCAGGCGAAATTCGATTTGAAAGCAGCATGCTCATAGAGTGTTCCATAGTGCGCAGCTTGAAAGATATCATTATTTGGGCCTGTGTGTGGAACATTCATCAGCGAATAGAATGTGACGAACGTGAAAGCGACGACGACTTCCCCTTCAATTCCCACCACATCAGTGCTCTTACTATGCAGCCTTTGCCCTCGAAGTCACTTTGTATGCGCCATATCTTAAAGCGCACGCTCTCAATAATCCCATCGAAAGATAAGCCATCCGTTGTTGGCGCGTTTCATATGTAGAATTCGCGATCTAGCATAGCGGTGTCAGACAATCACAGCCACTGCAACATGCTTTCGTCAATTGACCTACGTCAGAGCTGATGAACTCAGGATCCAGGGCGAAAGCTTCGCGCTCGTTGTACGATTTCACCCCACAGCGACAGACGCGCGGAATTCACATGTAGGTGGGATTGAACTCTGTCATGTTACTATTGAAGTACCATCCATTCGTGTGGCTCCACGAAGGAGCTCGTATTTCGTGGTGTACCGCCATCTCATTCTAGTCCAGTCTCATGCTTGCGCGCAGTCTGAAGGGTGACAGATGGCAAGAGTCTGATGTCTTGATACGACATCCTGTAGTACCTCATGTAAATTTCTCAAAGAAATCTGTATAGTAACAATACGCTATAGTCCTCCCAGATGAACTATCTTACGCGGTGTTAACAGTTACATCAAGGTCACTGAAACTTTGGCGGTTACAACACACAAGCAGAATCTTTGGCATGTTGTTCGTGCCAGACAGCTGCCTTGAGTATTAATTGCAAACATTCGGCGGCTGAAAAAAGTGTAAGTATCTTGGTACGCTTTCAGACGACTTGGAAATCGTCACGAGCCTCAGTGTGGTATCAGATCATCTAGCTGAATTTAGAGCGGTAGTAGCTAGAGGCCCACGATTTACCTCAGGTACATTGCCCATGCCTCAATGATACCATGTACCCCACACTCCGCATCAAACAAATCAATCAAATACGGGCCGTATATTTGATTGATTGGCTCAAATATGGCGCTATACCCATATTTGATTGATTTGATTTGTATTTTGAAGCCGTATATTTGATTGATTTGTCAAATATTTGGTGTTTTAAGAGTCTTGGCACCGATTTTGGTGTCGATTTTTCGCCATTGGCCGTACGACGCGTAGAGCGTAGCCCTAATCCTCCTCCACCCAGTTTTGCATAGCGTACTCGCGCGTAAGATCGTCGTCGTTGATATTGTTGTCGCTTTTGTCGTCACTGCTGCGGTGATTGACGTCATAAAATCCGGCTCGGGTCCACGATCGGATCAGTTGAAACGCTGCGAGCAGCTCGCT
>QVXC01000573.1:0-18785 GCA_003501895.1 Phaeosphaeria sp. A1 3.1a | reverse complement strand
AGGGGGAACTGGGGGTGTGGAAGGGGATTGTGGGGGCGGCGGTGGGGTTTTGTGAGGAGAGTTTGGGGGATTGGGGGAGGGGAAAGAAGGGGTAGATGGGGAGGTAGAGAGGGATGTAGATGGGGAGGGCGACGTTGGAAAAAGATGCAAGTGTATTTCAATGGAGACCAGAGGAAATGAGCTTGTTCTTGGCGATGCACCATATGCCATGCTATCAGAATGTTAGGCTCCAGTCAGAAGTATTTAAACGTTTTAGTGTCGTACAGATTGCATTTACGTTATAGGGTTCAGGTGCTGCAGGGTACTATATTGAGACATCAGATGAGTTCTGTCTACTAGTTGTAGACTACACGAGTGCAAGACCGCACGTAGATGGGATGGCGTTGCATCACAAATACGAGCTCCTTCGTCCTGAGTAAGATCCTATCATGAGAAGGAACTCGTGCATATGCTTGTAGCAGTCTTCATTTGAGACACACCTGGTTTATATCCACAAAACCTTTGCTAATACTATCGCCATCTCATCCGCAGTGTTCCCTTTAGCTGACTTACTTCTCCAAGCCACGATGCCATCCGACCTGACAAGGACCGCTCCGTGCTCGCCCACTCCCGAAACTGTCCGCCATCTGTCCTCGACATCTTGCCACTCTTTCCCATCGACTGCAACAACGCTCACCATCTCACTTTCCACACCCTTCCACGCCCCTGCATCTGCCGTGAAAAGCACAAACCCATTCAATCTCAACAAATCCCTCGTCGAAACAACCTTCTCCCCTTTCTTCAACCAAACATGCGGCAAATGATGTCCCGGGATCGTCGTGGGTACATATTTCGTGGTCACCAACTCGCCCTCCTCATCTACCTGGCCATCATGCCTCGTCTCCACCCCCTCACCGTCGTTATCAGCACTTGGATAGAACCACCCAACTTCCGCTCCAGGAGCCTTGAACTCTGTATCCAGTACCCTCTGCGCTTTCTCCACATCATCACGCATCTGCGTATATCCCGGTTTCTCTGGGTCGAAATACGTCTCCATGGCGACTTGGTTCTCAGCAGAGGACTTTGTGGGGCTGATGCGCAGGGCTTTGTCCATTATCAAGTTATGTGCGCGTAGATTCACTAAGCTCGCATTGGCGACGCGTCCGCCAATGGGTCTGCGTTCGGCGTCGTATGTATCGAGAAGCCCTGGGCCGCACTTGTTCTGGAGTGTGAGGGAGAGTTTCCAGATGAGATTGTTGGCGTCTTGGATGCCGGTGTTGAGGCCGAGTGCTCCCCAGGGTGGGACGCGATGCGCTGCGTCGCCGACGAGGAAGACGTGGCCTTTTGAGCTGCGGTATTGCTCGGCGTTTATAGCGTTGACATACCAGTGACTTAGACTGAGGAGCTCGACGGGTAGGTTGGGGATGTTGAGAGTTCTGTTTAGTCGAGAGATCATGGCTTCTTCATTGAACTGTCTGGGGTCATCAGGCAAAATGCCGCAAGCGAAGATCCATTCTTCGGTTTCTGGCTGGCTTGGGTATGGACCAAGATGATAGAGATAGCCTGTGCCGATACTCCCACCCATAGATGGGTTGATAAACCAGCTTATGAAGGAAGAAGAGTCGGGATGTTGAGCCGTGATGGGAGCGCGGATATGTGCTGTTACCATGTCGACTATATCTTTCTGACCACGCATCTCGATACCCAGCTTACTTGTCACCATGCGTCCGCCGTCGGCTGCGATGACATACTTCGCTCGCACGATCTCTCTGCCTCCAGAACCTATCCTATGCTCGACCGTCAATTCAACGTGATCCCCCTCCTCCTCAACATCGACCACATCTATACCAAACCTCACACCATCCGGGTTCAGCTCTCTCGCTCTTCTTGCAAGAATAGGTTCGAGCCGTATCTGGGGCAATATGACATATCGCGCTGGGCTTGCAGCTTCATACTCGGCAGCATATGCCCCTCCACCCCACGCATCGCGATCGGTAATCTTTCTACCGTCGGGTCCTAGAGAGGTAAACCACGCTGTTCGTCCACATGTCTCGGGCGGAGCAGCCTGCGCTAGCACTTCTTCGTAGACGCCAATTTGTCGAAAGATCTCCGTCGTGCGTTGATTGAGGCCGCACGCTTTTGGATGAATGGATGTGGAAGGGTGGCGTTCAAAGAGAACGTGGGGTATTTTGCGGAGAGAAAGTAATATGGAGGTTGTGAGACCGACCGGACCGCCGCCTATAATCGCAATGGGACATGTTTGAGGTTCTGACATGATGGAGTTTGTGGTTTACGCGAGAAGGGTGGGGTGAAAAGGAATCAAGGACCTCGACGAAGGATACGATTCATTGGCATCGGGCACGGCCGAGTGCTCTTCTCCACTTGACGGTGATCCATCTTTTCCGGATTGCTAGAAGGAAGGAAGTCACGTTCGTCAGATGGAGCGCCGACGTTGCCCCACAACGCGCTTCCTGACTTGACAGCCCCGCATTCGTCAAGCAACGGTCCATTGATGAGCTGGTTCTGGACATCGACGTCTCATTTCATCTCTTTGAATTCATACTGGAATGAGACTCAAATGATCCTGATTGGAACAAAATCGCTTCGTTGCGAAGTGGTATTTCTCAGAAGCATTTAGTGACGCCATTCTCCATTTCACGCTGCGGTAGTCGGCAGACATGGCATCGGTTACCTTATTTGGAAAATGATCTTTCGAGCTGTAGGTTAGACATAAGATCCAGACAATTTTGAAGATGTCTGGAACATATTGGAGTCCTTTGAAAACTGCACCTAGAACATAGGCATGTTTAGATTTGAATATGACCACATTCACGCTCAGTATCAACGCAGTCTTGTACATAGCGTGCACTGTAAGACATGTTTCACCTTTCATTACATTTACGCATGACAACAACTATGGTACTTTCAAACTGTCCCAATATTGCCATGTCCCATTCAGAGACGAGCGTTTCTCTATACAAATACTTTGCGCATCTCTGCATCTCCTTCCGTCTGCCCATTCTCGAGAGTTTCCCATTTCTAACCTTCACTAGTCACGATTCCGCCAACAAACCGAAGCCTAAAACCCATACTTTCGCAACGACATCCACGATTTGAATCTACGCAGCGACGAAACCGTCGATGCGACACGCGAAGTTCGTTCTGGAAGATCGAAAATATATCGCAAGCCGGCTGTATCGATGATTTCTGCTGTCTCGGCTGGATTCGGGCGTGTGATGTGGTCGACATCTAGAGGTTCCAGTGCATAGCCTAATGCCTTTGGAGGTGGCGGAGGAGAACTTGCTGATGAAGAAGAGGAATCAGAGGATGGTTGGGACGACGACGTGGACGCAGATGGAGAAGGAGTAGTAGATTTTGTGAGTGGTGTGTGTGCAGGAGAGCCTGGGGGAGGTATGCTGGCTTCAGAGTCTTGCGATGAAGGCACCGGGGAAGTCTGTGCTGAGACAGGTAGAGGGCGCTGCAGAGGCGACGATGAAGTGGTTTGTGTTAGACGGGAGAAAGAAGTATTCGCACCAGACTCTTTCGATTGAGACGCCAAAGCTCGGATTCGAACATGATGAGGGGCCAGAGGGCGTGCCGGTGGTGACAACAGGGGCAGAGTGTACTGATGAGTTGGTGAAGGAGACAAGGACTTGCCAGGCTCCACATTACGAGCGTGAACCTCCGTACGCTGAAAATCCAATAGAGCAGTGTTGAAATTTGGAGAGAAGCGAATGTTGTGATGAGGATGTGGCAGGTAGACATCATCCTTGACAGGTGCCCGATGCGCCGATCGCTCGACTACGTTTGCGATGCCGTGCACGAGCTCTCCATCACGCTTGTAACGAATTCGAAGATCGATATCGCCTTTTATAGACGTGTGGCGAAGCGTCTTTGGGCCTGGAGTGGAAGAGACTTCCTTGGGCTGGTTCGAGCGCATGATGCTGGGGGCTTGCGTGGAAAAGAAGCTCAACAAGGGTTTGCTTTGCAGTGAACCGAGTGTCGGGATACTTCTGACTGATGAGCTTGCCGAAGGAAAGGCTAGATGGTATGTACTGGCACAAGTCCACGTTGGGTAATGTCTCTATAGAATGAATGAATCTAGCACGGCAAATTCCAAGGTTTGATATATACCCTACTAATCTGGGTTCACTATGACTTGTACACCCATGTGCGCTCACAATCCAACATTGTGAGCATACAAAGGTGCTGCCTGAGGCATATGTGCCTGCCGAGACGAACGAGGAGCGGCCTCCAGCAGAACTCAGGAAGCCGGCTCAGGTATTCCTTCAAGGTAAGCTTCATCCGCGTACTCATGATCTTGGAGCGACGAAAGCGTCTCAGAGAATGCGATCTACTTTATTCTATCCAATAGAATTCGTGTGGAACCCGTACCACTGAGTGGCCGTGTGGGCAGACCCTTCACCCTCCTCGTCATCATCAGACCCACAGCACGCCGTGTTGTTCTACCACAACGCGTCTCCGAGCATGTATATACACAATGTATCATATCTCTCGATGCATATATCAAGAATTCCCTCATTCTATCCAAACTCCACCTCATTTCAGTAAAGGCGTATCTCCAGCACTCTGTCATAGTCCCGACAATATCGTCAAGACACTACCCTCAAACACGCTTCCAACAAACTTCACAATCGTCCATTCAAGTCCAGTACTCAGCATGTCTTCTCAATACCACAATCACTCACCGTCTCTTGTTCCCGGCCCGCAATCTTCCGTGCATCGGGTCGACTCTCAGCAGGACTTCAAGCAAGCACTTGACAACGAGCCGCTTACATGCGTAGCTTATCGCCCCGAGTTCGCTCCTCACCTTGAGCGTGCTCGCAAGAACCGCCATCGCAACCACCGTATCGTCGACGCCTACATCTATGCCCAGTCATATGCTGAACGTGGCGTCGAGGTGCCGGATGTCTTATTCGACGGCGCTCCAGCTCCATATCAAGCTGTTCGACAGCCATCTCATCGAGCTCATCTGGGTACTTCCTCCCAGGGTGCTCCCGTGGATGCAGTTTCACAATCACAACGACCTCATAGAGCTCGTCCTGACGCTTCTCGTCAACAACTAGTCGTTCCAGTCCGCGCTCCTACAAATATCCAATCTGACCCTCCCTCATCTATACAACGCTCTAGAATCCCACAACCCCCTTCCCATGCCCCCCGTACTCCTCACCATCACCTATATCCATCTCCACCCCCTGCCCCTAGCCCAACTTCATCCACCACCATCCCTACCCCTTCTCCACCCCACGTCCCAGCCCTCGTCCACATCCTCTCCCTCCTCTCCTTCTCACCGGGCCACTACATCGAAATTGAAGGCGAACGCATCTACAAGTCCCCCTCTCGCCACGACTCCTTGACCTCAAACGGCTTTATTGCAGGCGGACAGCTCGACAGCAACGTCGCGGCGCATTTACTTGAGCATGTGGAGAATCCGCGGACGAAGCTGGAGCTGCTCAAGCAGCAGGGTCGCAAGCAGTGGCATAAGATGGTGTAGATGTTTTTGTGTGGGAGGAGGATGGGGGGAGAGGAGAGTTGTGAGAGGAAGTTAAAAGTCGAAGGAATGGAGTCGTGATGTTTACTTGTCATAACGTTATCTTTTATTTAGTGATCGTTCTATTTTGTGGACGGGAAACAGAAACGAAAAGAGTGGTGGGTCGGGGGAATGTGGTGGGAAGGAACGAGTGTCTAGTCCACGGAAGGTTGTGCACGGGAGCTGAGACAATAAAGCGGTGTATACCGCGAGGTGTCTCTGCTGGGGAAGAAGGGTATGGATGTGTACATACTATATCTACTAATGTAAATTTAATCTGATAGATGTCTGCCGGTGTCAAAGCGACTCTTGTCCTCTACCCATTCATTCCACGTATGCGGTGGTGGCAGAGAAGTCAATAACTGGTGACTTTTTCTTGCAAACCTTCTTGATGAGTTGTACAGTATACAGACTTCTGCACTACAATATGGCAGTAACCAGCTGTGCACCGACGATTTGTAGGTCCGACACTATGCCTACAACCTACCTCTTCAGCTCTACGCGATGCTCTCCATGTCTGTAAGCAGACAATATCGTCAAGGCCGGAGATAATTCAGCCCATAACTCGAGAACCTAAACAGCGATTGAGACTTCAGAAAGTATACCGTACCGAGCCTTCATCAGACAGAAATCACCTCACTCACATCTCCACAACCACGCTAAATAAAACTAGCCCTCTCCACTCACACCTCCAACCCTCACGCAAAGGACTTCGGACAAACCACCTCCCCAATCAACCATCTGCCGTCTACCGTACCATCAAAAGCAAGCTGCAGGTACGAGCCGGCAAGACTCTGTGGCGTTCGGACAGCGAGTGCGGGCGGTGATTTGGTTCTGCAGCACGGAGTTGCGTGCTCGGGAGCGCTCGGGTGGAACTTACGATGAGCGTGGAGGTGTGGTGGAGCACGCCATTGAGAGCGGAAGACACATGATTGCGAGAGAGTGGGAGTGCGGTATCGTCTGACTCTGACTCTGACTCTTACTATCTTGTGTCTGCGATGACGATGCATTGGGAAATTCGATATGAACACATCTCAAGCAGAACTCTCATCGACGAGATCGTAGGCGGCAGCATTTGTATCTTGGGAACAGACCATCGATACGACTGAATCATTGAGCACGCATCCATCCTTGGTGAGAGCCAACTCATCACGGCCCCTGAGTTGATGTCAAAAGTCGTGATGACGATGTTGGGGGATTCAAGGCAGTGCCGTTTCTCGCACGCTCATTGGCCAGAATTCTGCTGCCTTGAAACGGCATAACTCATGTTGCGAGAAACACGCTCTCGACCACCAGCGCAGCATTACGTACGCTGCAATCCACTCGACCACGTCTCAAAGCACTTTCGTCGGCTCGGGTTGTGGAGTCTCTGTGTAGCGAGGATGCAGACGCACGTCGAGTCCGTTGCAGAAAGCGGCTGCCTGTGTGACGATTCACGACGACGATGGGCGCGCCACCGGAAGCTGGGAGGGTAATGTTCCGCCGCCGTCTCAAATGTCCATCAGGAGCGAAGCTAGATTCTCGACCTCAGGGACAGGCCGTTTGAAATGAGAACCCCGCGCATGTGACGATGCATTGTTTGCGGCAATATCGAGAAGGCTAAACATTTTCTGTGCGGCTTCTTCTGCAGCGGCCCTCGTGGTCACAGAGTACATTAGAGCAATGCAGAGCAGGGTATTTACCCCAGATGCACGCAGGTTCCGGTAGTGCAGGCAATTTGGCGGCGCAGATAGATTGCAGCGCCTGAGTGGTGTGGCAAGCGAGACGGGAGAAATAGATTGCAACTATGGGGTGCAGAGGTTTCTAGAAGGTACCTGACTTCAGGCACTCAATCTGCATGAGCGAGCTACGGCGGCGCGAGCAGCGCAGCATATTGGGGCAGTAATGAAGGGAGCAGACGTGACACTGCGAGGGTAGCCAGAACGAGCAGCTGGTGAACGAGTCCCAGGGGGCAGAGCACAGCGCTGACGGCATGTTACGACATGCACCTGTTTCGTGTCGCCACAGCGCTGCAGCTGTGACAGTGGGTCGATCAGGCCCACTTGGACTTCGTTCGTGAGCAGTCAGCGGCGTCGACGAGTTGTAGTCGCCAACTGCAGCCAGCATGAGGCTATCACGACGAACAATTCCCAACAACGCCCTCCTCGCAGCACCCACGAGCAGCGGAATGCAGCGGGGCGCGTCCGCATACAATTTTTCGGATTCCGTAGTGCTCCCTGGATAGACTCACTACAATGACCGCCAGGGGTGAGGCGGTAGTGAAACAGGCGGGCCGCGGCTGAGTGGTTAGGGCGCTGGCGAGAGGGTCCAAGGGCGTTCTTGGTGGAGGATCGGTATTGCGCGCTAAATTAAGCAAGTGCGTCGCCCGCCGGCTCAGCCCCGGATCCGGCAAGCGCGGGCTGCAGGGGGGCGCAGCTGCCTGGTAGATAAAGAAGAGAGGCCACGCTGTCCAGTTTGCTGCTCAGCACGCTCATATTACAGCCCCGACCACCGCCCCGCCAGATGCCCGCTACCACGCATCGACAACCACAGCCAACATGGGGATGGATCAACAAACACAACAACAACAATTGACACAACACGCCTTCGACTCCTACTTCTCCCAGGCCATGACCACGCCCACCATGATGGCAGCATCTGGGCCCATGACGCCCCCCGCCGCCGAGTCGGCACCCGCCACTATCAAGATGGAGGACCTCCAGGTCCCCTTCGACACACCTTCACCAGCGCCCTCGTCGGTCCTCGACATTTCCCAGGGCTCGGCCTCCACCCCGGCGCCCACCAACGCCGACGGCAAGCCCGTCAAGAAGCGCAAGTCGTGGGGCCAGGTGCTCCCCGAGCCCAAGACCAGCCTGCCCCCCCGCAAGCGCGCCAAAACCGACGACGAGAAGGAGCAGCGCCGCATCGAGCGTGTCAAGCGCAACCGCCTCGCCGCCCACAACTCGCGCGAGCGTAAACGGCAAGAGTACGAGGTCCTCCAATCCGAGAAGGACCAGATGGAGGCCGACCTTCAGTCGTTCAAGGAGCGCATGGCCCAGATGGAGGCGGAGCTCAAGTTCTATCGCCAGAAGTACCCTGGTGAGGCGCCCGAGGCTGTCTTCGACCTCTCCGCCGCCACCGATAGCGCCGACACCGTCTGCCCCGCGCGGACCTCCACCTCCTTCCCCTCCCCCATCTCCATGGACTCAATGGACTCTCCCCGAGACTCGTCCTGCCAGCCTGAGACGCCCGCCTCCTTTGAGGTCGCCACCCCCGAATTCGACTCGACACAATATCCTGCCGTGATATTGTGCGACCTGCAGTGTCGGTCGGATTCGGGTACACTGGCGCCCTCGCCCTGGACAGCGACGTTGGCCTACCTCAGCTTATTCCACCTCACCCTTCAGTCGACGACAAGCCTGTTGTCATGGACAACCTCTTCGACTTTGACCAGTTCCCCGAAGTCCCTTCGTCTTCCTTCATGGACGGACAGCCGACTCACGGCATGGCTGACTCTCATGTCGATTTTTTTGGCGCGTCCCTGTTCCCAGGACACAGCCCCACCTCCGTCGTCTCCCCTTTTGGCTTTCCTGACGGCTTTGATGCAAAGTTCTCTGACTTGCAGAGTGCCTCTGGCGCAACTTTTGTTAGCGACGAGGCTCTCGCAGCTGAGCTCTAGCGTCGACGCTGTCGATGAAAGGTCCAGACCGGAGACGACTAACAGTGTGGCTGGACCTGGTAACGAGGACAAGATCCTTGAATCACGAATGATGAGCTCTCCCATACGGCGTAGGCATGTATCACCATCACTGAAGACGGGGCTGGGAATGGATAGGAAAAGGGCTTGGCATGTGACGACTGGTCACAGAGGAGTATTGGCGTCTTGAGCGTTTTTCTTGCAAGCTAGTTTGTAAAACAAACATTGACTTTGGACTTGGTCTACACACTCTTCTGGTGGGTGTGGTTTTGTGGCGGACAAGATAAGATACACCAAGGGCTGGTGCCTTTTATGCAGCTGCAAAAATATATGAACCTCGTTCCATCATCACTACATTTACTCTTTCCCACTCTCCCAATATGCAATTCGACATCTCTTGTGATGGTTTATTTCTCGCACTTTCCCTTCGACCTTCCACGGCATTCCACCCTCTTCCGCGATGATGCCATGCCCTCTCCCCACTGCCAACGCTAGGCGTCCCACATGGCCTCAGCTGAGAAGAGCACTACTGTACCTCTACGGCGCTGACGCACCCCCATGACCGAGTTGCGTGTTGGTTGGACCTTTGATCTAGAAATGGAAACAGAATAGGGTTGAAAGTAAAATAATTTGTGTGATAATAATGGCTTGGTATGGGCTAGGGCTGTTCGCGGGATCTGACGCCATTGTAGAATGCTGTGTTGGGTGTTATTGTGCGCGAGGGTTTAGTACTGGAGGGGGAAGGAGATGCTATGAATAGATTGATGAGAGGGGAGGTATACGAGCCGCTGGTATGGCTCCTCAGAAGAGGCATTGCTAACAATCGACTTGAACTCCAACTTCGCCGCCTCCGTGTTTCGATAGCCATAATTGCTGGCTCAGTAAGTGTGCGGCGCACCTCGCTTACTGGTATGCGAATAGGATACCGAGGCGCTCGCGCAAGGCGCAACTTCAAGATTCCCATATTAGCTGGGTGGGGCGTGGACATCACATTCCGAAACCACCATGATGTGCTACTTCGATATTTTGATATCATGTATCCATGTCATGCCTTTCATTAAACTTGAACAGTAGGTACTCAAGGACCTACCTAATCATATCCTTCCCCAAATCATCCCTCGCTTATTCCTTGCATGCAAGTTACTTCCCTAGAGATCACGTCGTGTTACCGACATGAGAATGTCCTCCATTGCATCGTGTCGTGAACCCAGCCTCCTCGAGGCACAGGGCTTTACTCCCTAGTTCTCAACCTCCTTCCCCAAATCATTCTCAACTGCTAGACTTATTTCGCAACCTCATCAACAGGCGCCTTCTTATTACTATCCGCCCCCTTGCCCTGCCCCGTATGTCCCGCCTTAGGCGCATCCCCGCCTCCCGACGCGTTCATGCCCTCGAGCGCCTCGCCCTTTTCAATCTCGGGCATGGGAGCGACGTTGTTCTTGGTGTGTTGGAGCTCGGCCTGCTTGACTGTTAGCCTTGTTGAAGCCTTTGGAGGTGCGTGGGTAAGGTAATGGGCTTTAATATGGTAGGAGGTATGGTTTGATGTAGTGAACAAGGTAGAGTAGACGTACGCTTCCAGAGTTGCCGTGGATGACATTGTTGCCCTCGATGGGGCCGTTGTCGCTTGATCCGTCTCCGTTGCGAGGCATGTTGTGTGGTTTGGTTTGATTTGCTTCTTTGTAAGGTCTTGGAAGAGTACTTGATAGTAGAGGCAGTAGGTAGATAGTTAAATTGTGGTATGATTATTCAATTCCACGGACGCAAAGTTCTATATGTACTCTCACAAACCGTGGATGAAGAAATAAAGCCTGACGTCAGGATGATGAAGGTCGCTCCACAATTCGACAGTTTCACTGACGATCTCTGGTTGCGGTGGAGTAGAACCAGGGTGCACACGATCACCCGACGCGACTTAGACGATGGATTTAGACATTCGATCCGGGCTCTCACGATGCACGTTTGCTTTTCGACCTGCCACTCGCGCATGTTCGGCAAACACGATGTCGCAATCATGTGCAGAGTTCTGTGTCGTCCCTTGTACTCAATGCATACGAGTTCATGTTGGTAACTGCAACGCCTCAATCATCGCACTCGGCCGCCGTCCCTCGATCAGCTCCGAAAGCACCATACCCGTCCCAGGCGCATGCGATATGCCCCAAGCACCATGTCCAGCCGCAATGAAAACTCCTCCATGCGCGCCGCCCTTCGTCCTCACGTGTCCGAGTTTCTCGTCTGGTATTCGCGATACAATGGGGCGGCCGCTTGATGTTACTGGGCGGAAGCACTATGGTGATTGTCAGCAATCAGTGTAGCAATATGTTGGGGAAAGAGATCATACCAGCCCCTCTCTCAAGAGCTCGAGGTCTTGCCCAGGCACGCCCATCATCATGACTTTAGCGCAAGCCTTGAGCTGCTCAATTGCCTTCTCACCCACTTTGACTTGAATATCAGGATCTGGAAGCGGTATCGTAGTACTGTTCAGACCGGCCAGGTACAGCTCGCCGCCTGTTCGTGCGAACCATTCCGGCGAAAATCCCAGCGTGTCTGTCGCAAACACCGCATAGCAGACCTCCTTGTCGAGCTCATCGGGTTTGAAATGTGGGTTGCGCACGAGTAGCGAGTGTCCGCCCAGCGCGTTTACTGGTATTCTTGTCGTTGCTGCAGGAAAGAGGGTACTGAAGACGCGAGGCGACCATGCGCCAGAGGTGATAACGAGGCGTGTACACGGTACTGACACCATTAGCCTTCGCATCCTCTGAACTGATCTTAACCTGGACTCACGTTCAATCTCCTCCCCGTCCTGACTTATTCGCACAGCATTTAATGCGCCATCTTTGTCCTTCGACAACGACAGCACCCTCGCCGGATTCCTAACCTGCACCCCCCTCTCCCTAACTCTCTCCACCAACCACCCACAAAACCTCAACGGATCAATCTGCGCCGTTGTACCGCCTCGGCTAATCACCTCCATGGTCGCATCCTGAGTTCTTCTCAACCACTGCGGCCCCAAGCCCTCTTCCCACGGCCGATTATGATTCGCAAGCTGTGCCCGACTTGTCCCGCTCTCAAGCCAATCCTCTCCGCTCCCAACAACTGCCTCTTCTTCGCTGTCCTGGCTCAGCGAAATCCCCGTGCTATGTGCGTAGCCCCACGTTGCGCGGCCATTGTGTGTTTGCGCGAGGTGCGCATGGAGGTTGTAGGAGAGGGCGCCGAGAGGGGCGACGGAGGGGGCGAACCCTACATATTAACCGTTGTGATTAGAATGCGTGGAAGCTTATGGAGCGTTCAGGTGGTAAGGGAGTGACAAGTGTAGAGTAGACGGAAGTACATACAATCAGCAGCCAGGAAGCCACCCGCTAGTCCCGATGCGCAGCGAAACAGCTGTGGACTTGCATCAACCAGACATATGCTTTTTGGGTCTGTATTTCCACTTTCTGAGAGATAGTATGCTGTGCAGAGGCCGATTATTCCGCTTCCGATAATAATAGTCGACGTGGAGGTTTCGTTGCTGGAGGAGTCCATCATTCGTATGCGGGGTCGATTCCGTTCAACGTCCACCCAACCCGCGACTCTCTCCGACATATATCATCTTCTCGCGCCGATTTTGCCTCTCAACATACGGACATGGTCCGGTGACATAATCCGCCGCTCTGGATAGCATGTTGCAGCATTGTAAGGACGCAGACACACCATCGTACGAGATTGACCCCACAGGCAAGTCGAGGTTGCCTTGCTGCGCTAGGGAAGTGCGAATGAGCCGATGTGGTCTGATATCCTCGTCTATCTGGTGGATCATTTCCGTCTCGGCATGGGTCTGGTCAAAAGAGTATGCAGACCTCGAATGATGTTGCTGTGGGCAGGGCTCGTTGTCGTCATGGTTGCTGTGAGGGATGGTGGTTATTTGTCAACCAATATCTCTTGTGTAAAGAGCTATGAAGTGTGTAGGCTAAAGATGCATGCATTGGACTAGAAACTATGGACCGACTACGACTGCTCAAGACGAAGAAATGCCTGACAAGTATCCACCCTACTCAGAACGTCATCCTGTGTTCTACCAGTATCCAACGAAATGAGAAAGGCAGTACTCCCTCACGCTCCAAGACTGTGGTCGGCCATGTCGTTGGCGAGTTCAACATCTGCCTGAACTTCCGCAACCATGTCGTCCAATTCCTCCTCGCTGATCTCAGCTGCGCATTTTGCTTCCAAGGCCGCATATGCACGAATTGCTTCCTCTAAGTTACTGTGCTCTCGCGCGTTGGCTACAGCGCCATGGGCGAGTGCCTGAGGGTTGTGGGCGTCCTCGACAGTGACTGCGGCAGCTTGTTCAGGCACTGTGTATGAGATCGACGGTCTGGCAGAGCTTGAGACCGATGCATCACCGTATCCTGTGCCATCATAGAGACTGCCCTTTGTACCCCAACGACTGTGAGCGGATTCTTCATTGATATCAGACCGAGTTGGCGGCTCCGGAAACGAGTGGATAGAGTCCTCGGCAACTGTGTTCGATGCACTGCTCGTATCGGCCGATTGAAGCAGAGGTGTCCGATGATGGTGCTTATACTTGGGAAGGCTGCACTCGGAACTGTCGTCGAAGACAACATGCTCGATATTCAGTGCCGATGTTCCCGACTCCACGGACTGCCTGTCTCCGTTTCGACTGGGTATGTGAGAGTCTCGCCTGATCTTTGCATCATGTGCCCGTTGCTTCTCGCATTGCGGGAGGATGCATCGAGCATGGGTGGGATCGCAAATGTGCTGATATACTTTCCGCAGACTAGCTGGGCTATCGTGGAACATGTCGCGTGTGACCTCCGCATAACAAGCATAGATCGAGTCGTCGGAGCTGGGCTCTTGCGATCTGCCTCCTGCATGCTTTTCATGCAATGTAGGGGTATCATCGACACCGGCAGGTGCAGAGATCTGGTCTGGCGACATGCTGAAATAGTCTGATGGCTCCGCAGGAAGATTAGGTGATGATGAGCCTCCCTGTGACTTTCGTCCCAAGTCATGGTCGCTGAAGCCAAGGTTGGTTCCAGGCATAGGGGTTGGCAAGGCAGTCGAGTTCTGCTGAATGAATCGGCGCGCAGGGCTGCAGTCTGCCGCCGATTCGAATGGCGTGGACTCTTTCTCCAAAGCCGTGCGAAGCGGAGCAGGAGAGCTGGGGACTGTACCTGAAGGGAGGCTACTGCGCTGGCTAGCCTCACCAAGCGGCGTGTCTTCCTGCCTAACTGGAGTAGGAATAGGTACTGGTGACGAATGCTGAACGTCTAGACTGGACACGAGAGAGCGCCGGCGACGGATGACTTCGAAGATTGGCTGATTCGGCAGGGACTCCTCGAAGTTGAGTGCAAGCGATGGCTTGATACCACAGCTTGGTGTACGAGGACTCTGAAAGGATGGTTCAGCAGAGAATTAAACAGCATGTGTAAGCACTTACACCTCCATCTTCGAAGTATCCGGCCAGCTCTGTGCCTCTCTCCTTCAGTGGCGATGATCGCATGTTGCGAAAGGATCCGATGCGTTTCAGTGATCCCATCAGCCTCACCCGCCTCGAAGGGCTCTCTTTCGATGGCGATTGCTGATGTTCATCTGAGCATGTCGATGCAGTATGTACTTTCGTATATCCGAAATCTTCGAGGTCCGGTGTTTCGTTCTCCTTGTCCCTGCACGAATAGAACACGATGTTAGCTCAGGATAAACGAAGCTGTCAATAGACTACTTACGGGCTCTCGGGTCCATCGCCAAAGGGATTGAGTCCAGACATGCTCTGCTTGGCTTTCACTGTGAGACGTTTCAAGCTGTTGGTACTCATGACTGGAAGCTGCTGTTGTGAATGTGAGCTGTGTTAGTGGGTTGTGATAATCAAGAAGCTGTGGTGTACTGTTGAGACAATGGACGATGGTGACATGACGGTATGTTTGGGCAGGGCTCTTGCCTCTGCAGACGTGTTTGTTGACAATCATGGCGTGCCTGCCGTGAGCTGAAGACAGGCGTCGGGAGGTGCGTCAGGAAGTACGTACACAGCCATGGTAAGAGTATTCTACGACTGTCTTTCAAAATCCAATTCTACCGCATCTTACAGGTCATCCAAAATCGTCGGCACATTTTCGTAGGCCCTGAGCATCACACCTTTACTACGCTCACGAGACATACAGAGATCGGCCTGCTATCGCTTTGACTGTTGAAGAGTTTCGATCTTCCACTGCGGCAGCACAACAGAAAGCAAAGGCTCTATCATGATGAGTGATTGCCAGCAGTCGATCGCTTGCTCGACTGCCTTCTGGTCATTGACGAGCTGCGACAATTCAAACAGTGGGTGGAACAACAGCATGACGAAGAAGTTTGAACCCCGCCTGGTCTCATTCTGGCCGAGGCGAGTGAGATCGATGGTCGTCGAAATGAGGTTGGCAAGTGTGAGGCCGAGCAAGTCTCCGACGATGTCGACGCGAATCGAACCTCGGCAAAACTGGAAGCTCCGCAACAGTTTCATGCTGACCCTCTGCGACCATCGGCTGAGAGCATCCAGAGCTGGCAATAGCAGTAACTCACCTCGAGCTTTTGCACACATCAGTAAATCAATTACAGACCTCTACATACTTCATCAATATGGGTAACGAAGCAGGTCCCCGTGTCGGCTTTGAGTTTCCTTCCTTCGAGGTCAAATGGCTGAAGCGTGATCTCCTACTCTTCGCAGCAAGCATTGGAGCGACGTATCCAGATGAGCTTCATTTCCTCTACGTGCGTATACTACAAAATTGTCTACTTGTGAATCTCGGCATAATCTAACATGCGCGCAGGAATTGCACCCAGCTTTTGCTGCCTTCCCCACCTACCCTATCATCCTTCCATTCAAGCACACCGACCAAGAGGTCATCGACTTCTATGCGCGCAGCAACAGCACTCCGATCGAGGGCGTGCCGAAGTTCGATACCAAGGGTGTTCTCGACGGCGAGCGCAAGCTCCAATTCTTCAAGCCCCTGCCCGTGACCTCAGAGGGCAGGAAGTTTGAGATCAGGAGCAAGGTTCTTGGTGTTTACGACAAGGGCAAGCCGGGTACCGTTATTGAGACTGAGCAATGCCTCGTCGATGCGGAGAGCGGAGAGACCTACACGAGGGCGGTGGGCAGCGGCTTCTACGTCGGACAGGGAGGCTGGGGAGGACCTAAGGGTAAGTTCTTTGCTACAACCTGGGAGACGTGAAGGCCATCAGAGTATTAATACAGCTGTGTAGGCCCCAAGGTACCCAACTACCCACCTCCTTCCGATCGCGCACCAGATGCGACACGCATTCATCAGACCACCATGGAGACAGCTCATCTCTACCGTCTGAACGGCGACTACAACCCTCTCCATGCGGACCCCGAGCCAGGCAAGAAGATGGGCTTTGGTGGACCTATCATCCACGGCCTGTTTTCGTGGAACATGTCCGCGCATGCCATCCTGCAAGCATTGGGCTCCAGCAAGCCCGAGAACATGAAGGAGTTCCAGGCAAGATTCGCGGCGCCCGTTAAGCCTGGCGACAAGCTCATTACTGAGATGTGGAGGACTGGCGAGAAGGGTAGCGATGGCTTCGAGGAGATCAGGTTCATCGTGCGCGTCGAGGGTGGTAAGACCGTGTTGACGAACGGACGAGCGATGGTCAAGGTCGAGGGACAGATCAAGGCGAAGCTGTAGATGCTGGCTCTACCAGAAGCTCAAAATGTACATAGCGATATCGTGAAATCTCGCAGCAAGATGCAAGTGCATCTGCGATAGCATGGTGCCTTGCGAACTCCAGTCGCAGCGTGTTCGATTCTCGCAAAGTGGTGTCGGAATGTAACTTGGACGAACGTAAAAGATCCCATACCATCCTAACCGATATCAATCTGATAAGATGAAAGCCCATCTCACGTGCCCTCCGCTGGACCCTCCGAACTCGTTGTGACGGCCCAGGCAAGCTTGAAACTCTCTCAACTCATGCGAACAACGGTCGGATCGAACGGCACGCATATCAGTCCCAATGAGCATCAACGGAACGTCAAGTTTCATGTATCTGCACGTTGAAACAAGCAGGGGTTGATAACCTCACCATATGTATCCGCTAGTTAGTCGCAAGTTCGCAACGCTCGCTTTCTGACAACCAACGCACGATCGCCCGCGACATGCTAGTCTGACATATCGCGAGAGATATGAGAATACATGCGCAAGCCTCGTTGCCTGCTGACTGATACCGCGCGCTCTTGAGTGACATAGCGACGATCAACTTCTGCTCTTACGCGTCCGTTCAACATGTTCTTCTCGTTACCATCTGCGCTCTCCGTCCTCTTCTTCGCTCTTCTCTCAAATCCCACCAGCGCATACAAACCTCTCTCCGACAGCTTTCTACGCGCCATACCCTCGCCTGGCGCAGACATCGATCCGAACGATGGCTTACTACTTGCGCCCATCCTCATTCCGCGCGTTCCTGGAACACCGGGCCAGACTGTAACGCAGCAACATTTTGTCAACTACTTCCAAACACAATTGCCAAAATGGCAACTCGAATGGCAGAACAGCACATCCACAACGCCCATCTCTAGTGAAGAGCTCCCTTTCGCAAACTTGATATTCAAGCGCGAGCCTCCATGGGTCAAGCCGGGCCAGGCCAATATGCTCACGCTGGTGGCGCATTACGATTCAAAATATCGGCCAGAAGGCTTCATCGGCGCGACGGATAGTGCTGCGCCGTGTGCGATGATGATGTTTGTCGCGAAGGTGATTGACGGCTACGTACAGCGCATGTACGACGAGATGCAAGAGCTAGAAGAAGGCGGGACGGTTGAGATGGACATGGGCGTGCAGATGATATTCCTCGACGGTGAGGAAGCATTTCAGAGCTGGACGGACACTGATAGTTTGTATGGGTCGAGGTACGTACATGCAGTCCCTAGCAGTCTCCATGTGTGTGCTGACAACGTTCAACAGAGCCCTCGCACAACAATGGGCGATATCACCCAACCCCCCTTCCGCCAAATTCTACAGATACCATACCCCCCTCAACCAAATATCGCTCTTTATGCTCCTCGACCTCCTCGGCTCGGCAAGTCCACATGTCCCATCGTACTTCCCCACCACGCACTGGGCATATACGCATCTTGCGAATATCGAATCTCGCATGCGCGATCTGGGGCTTCTCGAATCGAATCCGGAAAACCCATTTTTGCCGGAGTCGAATAATACGGCGGGCTCATTTGGTGGCATTAGTGATGATCACTTGCCGTTTATCAGTAAAGGAGTGCCCATTCTACATGTTATTCCAAGCCCGTTTCCAGCGGTGTGGCATAAAATGGAGGACGATGGAGAGCATTTGGACATGCCGACTGTGAGAGACTGGAGTAAGATTGTGGCTGCGTTCACGTTGGAGTGGTTGGATATGATGGAGGTGTGGGATGAGCCTGAGTCGTAGAGCAAGACAGTTTGGTGGCGAGCATTGAATGGAAGTCAAGTCCGAGAGAGTGCTATGTTTCATTCAAACCGTGAACATGCTCGAAAGAACGTCTATATGTACGCCACAAGGCTGGAAGAAAAGTCTATGTCACGATTCACGAAGCAACCCCAATCC
>QVXC01000572.1:0-18912 GCA_003501895.1 Phaeosphaeria sp. A1 3.1a | reverse complement strand
GTGGTGGGCGGCGCAGAGGTGAGGCACGAGCGAGGCGGGCGAAAAGTGACGAGCGGGTAACTATCGAGGCGAAGTCGAGGTAGGTAAAGATAGATGCAGTGAGTGACAGCTCGCCCCGGCCAGCCAGCCAGTCGAGACGCCGTCCAGGCCAGGCCAATGCCGCCGCCCTCGCTGTCGGCGCGAACCCCACGGCCGGGCGTCTGACTGCCGTCCGCTGCTGCCCGCCCGTCACTGCCACTCACTCGCCGCGAACCTGCGTGAGTCGCTGGTCACGTGAGCACTGCACATTCATTGAACTTGCACGACCTCGACGTCGACATTGACATCGACTGCATTGACACACACCACAACGCGTCCGCCCCGACCCCCATGGACGACGTCCTCTGCGCCCAGTTCGACCGCGTCGAGAAGGCGCTCGGCACGCTGGTCGACTCGATCGCGGCCTACAACCCCTCGCCCCAGGCGGCGCTCGACCTGGTGGCCGCCGACGACGAGCTGAGCCAGGGCCTGGACCAGCGTGGGTGAAGACGATGCGCTGCTGCTTTGGCTGTTGCTGACCTTGGGCGTCGCAGTCGCCCGACACCAGGCAAACCATGCGCGCATCCAGAGCCTGCGCACCGAGACCGACGCCCTCGAGGAGCAGCTCAAGGCCTCGGTCGCTGCCCTGGCAAGCCTGCGCCATGAGCTGTTCGAGACGCCCGCGACCGCGTTCCCGCCCGACACGCGACCCGTCCCCTTCGACGCGCTGCTGCAGTACGCGAAGAACATCTCGCAGCACACGGTCCCTCCCACATTCCGCGAGCATGCTCCCCAGATTGCTGCCGACAAGGACAAGGACGACGCAGCCTCCAGCGCCGCACCCACAAACGGCGTCAACACGCCCGCAAATCCGCCCGCCTTGCCAGACGCCGAGGAGCCAAAGGACACACAGGATTCTGACGGCGTCCCTGGAGACATCACGGCCGAGGAAGAGGAGTGGCTGAAGAAGCTCAAGGACAGCAAGATTGCCTGGTATCCTTGGCCCAGCAACGACAAGATCCAGACCGGCAACCTGTACAAGCTCATGTACTGGCAGGCCATGGGCAAGGACACGGACGACTTCGACATCTATGCACACGAAGAGGCTGAGAGGATCAAGAACCTCGCTGGCGACCAACCGCCACAGCCCTCGCCCCCGCGCGAGCCAGCCCACGAGCCACAGGCACCCCAAGAAGTCGCGCCACGACCAGCCCCCAGGCCTGCTCAGCCGCGCGAAACATTTGATGCCTTTGATGATCTGGATGATGAGTAGAGCTCAGACACAGTCATGGAGGATTGATCTCATGTCAAGGGACGATGCATGTTCGTAGAAGCGGTTCCGTCTTGACCTACAATACAAAGATTCTTGGTGACTTGATGCTGGTGCTATGCCTCATAATCAACCACACACAGCTTGTGCCATGAAAGCTTTAAACAACGGCGTCCGGGTCATCCGTATACTGCGCATCCTGGGAAGCCTGTCCCTCCTGCGCCCTCTTCACAGCCTCAAGATCTGCCGCCCACAGTGCCGAACTGACGGCTGCAGTCAACAAAAAGAACATGCTGAACGGCGGAGCCAACTGCAGGAACAGATAGATGGTTCCGTACCTGAAAGTCGCGTAAGCTAGATGCATCAATCAGATAAAATCCCTTCTTACCAAGTATATTGCCACCGCCTCTTCTTCACCGCCTCGTTCCTCTGTTTCCGATCATACCCTAGCAGCTGAAAATACCTCCAATGCTGGAACGGCCCAGCGCGATATCCTGTCAGGAGGAGAAACAGTGGCACGCCCACATACGGCACGAAGTTGATAGGCAGTAGAATGACAAACTCTGCAATCTGGCGGAACGAGAAAGGCGCATAAACGGCTGAGCGCGACGGCTTGCCCAGACGGCGCACAGGGTCGTTCAGAGAGTCCTCGGTGAGGGGACGGGCCGTGCGGACGAGATCTTCGTAGCCTTTGTAGACGAGGACTGCGTCGTGGATGTCGACTTGAGACTCATCCTGTTTGTATCCGTTAGCACCACATCATAGCATTCCATGTGTTGTTGTTTTTTGGGTTGGTTGATATCCAGTCAATGTACGTACGGCAAGAAAACTCTCAAACAGCAAAGCAGTCACAGCCGCGCCCTCACCAAGAACAAGAAACGTGCCATTTACCCACGCACTCCCCGTGTGTTGGAAGAGGGCGAGGAACGCGACTTGAGGCAAGTAGGTCCAGAAGAAGAGGTTGAGGATGATGAAGCTGCTTAGAAGGAAGGCGGGGAGAAGGCGGGCTTTGAGGAGTGGGTAGAGGAAGGGATGGGTGATGAAGAAAAATATGCCCTAGACCTTGTTAGCGTCTATGAAATCCAAGTGGTGGTATGTATATCGTGCTGCATGTTTAGGCTGCCATGTTTGTGTAAATGAAGAGACGGAATCATGAACAAGTATGTACCTTGGGTAAGTAGGAACATGCTACAGTATTCGCCCACGCGGGCCGCATTACCACGTGCGGGACGTTTCGCAAAGCAGATTGTGCCATACTGTTGTGGTTATGTGTTTGTTGTGGAGTGTTTGGAGGTTGCAGGTCACACGTTGTAATGGCGCGTGGCGCAGGACGAAAGTGACGTAGTGCTGTTTGAGATCGCTGACCAGAGACACTACTCCAATTGGGTTAATACCCACAAATAGCATGGCACATGTCCCAGATTTTGCTGTATGATAGATTAAGCCTGGAATTTTCAAAATATGGGTAAATAGATGTATTGATGCCATATGTGGAGGTGGAACGATTTAAACGCATTTTCAAGACATGGAACCAAATTCCGAATTTGACACTGACATTTCACCTAGGTGTACGTTATAGACCAAAAGCGTCCGCGTCCGAATCTATGGCCATAAAGTTAACGTGAGCATCAACCAGGAAGTATGTATTGGCACCTCCAAGGCGACAACATTTCGTCGGAATGTTTCCGTCGGGCAATGCAGTCTGTCTTGGTACCTACATACACTTTTGAGGTAGAGATCGCTACAACGCCACTGCGCCCTTTGCATGTCAACAAGCATATCCGACCCTGAACGCCGAAACACACATATTGTGATAGAAACCCAGTCTTTTTGCCAGAGTGTAAGGACTTTCTTCGCTCAGCTAGTTGATCCAGCATCCAACATGACCATCTACCGCAACACCTCAGCCTCGTCCTACACGTACCCTGGACCGAAACTCAACGCCCAAGTCCAGCCTTTCCACTGCAGCCTACCCGACTATGCAGTGACTCCTCTCGTCCCTCTCCCTGCTCTAGCCCAGGACCTGGGTCTCAAACACGTCCTCCTCAAAGACGAGTCCCACCGCCTGGGTCTCCCCGCCTTCAAGATCCTCGGAGCCTCGTGGGCCGTTTTCAGAGCAGTAGCCGAATTCTGCAATCTCCCCTTGACAAGTTCTCTGCAAGAGGTTGGGAAAGCTGCAAAGGACCGAGGGGTACGGCTCGTCACTTGCACGGAAGGGAACTGGGGCAGAGCAGTTTCCCGAATGGCCAAGTATCTTGATATCACAGCAATTATATTTGTGCCGGATTTCATGGATGAAGCTACGCAGGAAAAGATCAGAGGTGAAGGAGCTGAAGTGGTGGTGGTCGAAGGGGATTATGATTATTCGATTACGAAGGCGAGGGAGGAGGCGGTGAGGGGGCAGGAGGGGTTATTGGTTATGGATGTTAGTTGGAAGGGGTATGAGACGATCCCTGAGGTAAGTGGTAAATTGACCTTATGGGTCAGGCACTGCTTGGTTTGCTTGATGTGATTTGACTTGAGATTGCTGACACAAAATAGTGGGTAGTCGAAGGCTACATCACTATGCTCATCGAAACAGACGAGCAGCTTCAGCAGATGAAGATACCAAACGCTACGCATGTAATTGCATCGGTTGGTGTGGGGAGTTGGGCACAGGCTGTCACTATGGTAAGCTTTCTCACTTCACACATGAGAACTCTCAAATTATTGGAAAAGCTGTTCTCCCACCCCGAACCATGAGTATCTACTGATCCTTGCCCATTGCGACAGCATTACAAATCCAAACCCCCCTCGGCGACCGTCTTAACTGTCGAACCAGACACGGCCGCGAGCTTGAAAACAAGCCTCGAAGCCGGGGAAATCACATCCATTGCCACAGGCCACACCATCATGAACGGCATGAATTGCGGGACAGTGTCCACAACCGCTTGGAAAGTGCTAAGAGAAGGGGTCGATGCAAGCGTTACGGTTACTGATATCGATGTGCATCATGATCTGCAATACATACATGGACAGGGTGTCAAGAACGGGCCATGTGGTGCTGCGACGATGAGTGCGTTGAAGAGATTTTGTGAAGAGGCCAATGAAGATTTGGGGCTCGACGAGGACTCTGTGGTTGTCCTTTTTAGTACAGAAGGAGCGAGGGAATATGTTGTTCCGGCGTAGATGACCATGCCACGGGGAAGTCGAAAATACAGTCATGAGTAGCAGGATTCTTGATTTGTTATGTCTCGAGGGTTATGTAGCGCTCTTCCCCCTTGCCTGTCTCCTCAGCCTGCTCTTCTCGGTCGCCTCCTCAACCTTATTCTTCCTCCACGAACAGTCTTCCGCGAAATCACATATCCTGCACTTGAAAGCCTCGTCCAGCTCTACGCCCTTGGCCTCCCTCGTGCCCTTCCACCAAGACATTTCTGCTGAGATGTATGTGTCAATGATGTCCGCTTCGTACACTGTAAGCTCATCCCCAATCACGTCGCCAGTTTTGGCATAGCGGAACTCTGCTCGTAGAACTGGAGAAAGGCTCGTCGGAGGAACAGCGAGTTGCATCTCGGTGATGAGCAAGGCCCAGAGCGAGAGGAGGTTGGGAAAGCTGGAGGCTTCGTTGTCGGGTCCGATGCCGCCGATCTCATCGAGGAATGTAGGCGTAAAGGACTCTAATGGCTTCACATCGTAACGTGCAAAGATTGTCTCTGCGTCCACGATGTTGAGAGCCAGCGACTCGAGCAGCTTTCGGTACAGCAACAACTGCATCCATGTTGGCCGCAGTGAGGCACCCGTGGGCAGAGAGCGAACAGAGCGCGTCTTTACATCTGCAATGTATATTTGCCGATCCTTCTCGATGGTGCCTGTCCAAGCATTGCCATCGCCCCGTGATGATGACTTGGCAAAAGCTTGCTCAATAGTCGTCTGGTCTGACGGGAGGGGCACTACACCGCCGTCCCGTTCAGCCCGCGCTCGTTCCAGCTGCTCCTCAAACGCAGTGTTCGGGCAAGTGTACGACAGCTCGTCAATGACGCCGTTCACGACTTGTCCCTCGAGCACGCCCCAGACTTCGAGCTCCCGCGTCAATCCCGTTTCGCGCAAGCACCGCAACCCGGAGATGGCGTTCCACATGCGCAGGCCAAAGCGATCCTCCTTGGTCTGCACCCGCACAGGGACAGTGGTATGCACCTCATCTTCGAGTTTCTGGTGGATCTTGGACCCCGTGCGCATAGCCTGGGTGCGCGGCTTGCGCCCAAACTTGCTCAGCGTGTAGAAGTACTGCAGCTCACACCACGCCGGGGAGACGAGGTCTGTGACGGAGAGCGGCTTCATAGGCTTGGTGCGGAAGCGCTCGAGGGGCGGCCGCGGGTCCTGTTCAGCGACATTGACCGTGGCAGTGGCCGACGGGGGCTGCTCAGCCTGAGAGGGCGATGCAGTTGTCTTGTGCTTTGGCTGGGGAACTAGGCGCTGTTAGCCGTCAGCTCCTGCCTGAATCGTCTTGTGGGGTGGTATGGTGGGTGCATGTACATACCACTCCACGCACGCCGCGAGCGTTCGTCGTACTCGACTTCCAGCGCGGCAGGCTCCCGCAGTGGCGAGCTCTGGACGTCCTGGGCTGTGTGCTGAGCACCAACACGCGCGTCGCCGTTCCGGTGTCTGGCAACGCGCAGGCGCGAAGGCTGCCGTACCTGCACGAAGCCATCCACATCTTCTTCCTCTTCGTCCTCGCGCTCGCCCTCTTCAAACTCGATGCTGGGCAGCACACGGCCTCGTTCAGCGGGTCGCGCGGCTGCTATGCTTTCGAAGGCGCCGGCGAGCAGCGTGTCTTCGTCCAGATCCTCGAGCCCGATGTCTGAGCCGTAGTCACTCAGCGCAGTCACGGCAATGTCGATGTCGGAGCCATATTCGCTCGCAGTACTCGTCAGCTGGGCGGTGGGCGCAGCCATGGTGCCATGCTCGACGCGCAGAGCCGTGGTTGCTGGAGTGGCGATGGTCTGACGCGCTGTTGCGTGCTGGCGCGCTTTCGCGGAAACTTCATGAGGTCATGTGCAAGCGTGATCATCGAACAATATGCTACACAGTACTTCACATGCCGCTATATACAACCATACCAAGTACATCAATCTAACCCGGTAACGCGCCGATACCTTCCTTGAAGTCGGGCATGTCATCTGCGCGCTCGTCCTTCCTGCTCCACTTGACCACGCCCTTCTCGTCCACCGCAAAGTTACCAGCAGTTTGCCACCTGTTCCCGCTCTCTGTATTTCGTACCTTGATCCCATCTTCTCTGTCCAACTTGGACACGCTGGGGATGCTTCCCAGAACATGCCAGAAACTCGAAATGCCTAGTCCCCATGCCCCGTACAGCTCCCGCTCGGCGTCCACAACGACTTCCAGGTTGGACTGCTTGTTCTTCTCGGGCTCGGGCAGTGCTGCGAGCCAGCTGTCCGTCGATGCCTGGTCACTGTGCGAAACAGCCACGAAATATATGTCTGGGTTGGACACTGCACTGTCGCGTAGTTGGAGAAATGTCTTCTCCGCAACTGCGTGTGGATTAGCTAGCGAATGCGCTTGATGTTGCGTTTGAATCTACATGGACAGCCGCAATGTCTCAAGAATGTCAAGACGGTGGGCTTGCCGTCGGATACTGGAAAGCTGAGCTTCCCAGTCGAAGGGGCCTTGTCGCCAACCGCTGGCGTGGTACCCGTCTTCACCGCTGCTGGTGACATCCATGACCAAAACTCGCTTGACCACGTCATGATGTACTATGAAGGTGCGTTGCAAGACAATCACAGTATGTAAGGTTGCTGTGCATCGCCCTCAGGTTGCATTGGCCCTCTTATACAGGGCTCTGTTCACGATCATGGCGGCATCAAAGGCGTCATAAGCGGGGTGTCGGATCACGACTTGGGCACTAAAAGACCGGGGCAAAGGCGCACACCGTGGACCAACGCGAATGCACCAGTCGCGCGTCGCGAATGTAAACATACAGGCACGGTGGAACGATGAGGAAGAAAGATGAAGTAAGAATCTGTTGATTCGTGGTATCGTTCAGTGACCTCTCACTGACTGCTGGATATACTACATGCTCAGCATCTGATGATGCACCCATAAAGGCTGAAAACCGTGAACCATTGATTAACCACTAACGCCTAAGAACCCAACCCCGAAGAACCATCATTGGCTTGAATGTGTTGTCATGTCAAGCCATGCAAGAAGTGAGGAAGCTCAACCGCGCTCACCACGGAGACGACGAGCGAGCTGGATGTCCTTGGACTCTGTGGCATGGTCAGTAACTGTAGCGGTGGTGAGAGTAGTGAGTGACATACGGATGGTGACACGCTTGGCGTGGATGGCGCAAAGGTTGGTGTCCTCGAAGAGGGAGACGAGGTAGGCCTCGACGGACTCCTGGAGTGCGCCAATGGCGGAGCTCTGGAAGCGGAGATCGGACTTGAAGTCCTGGGCGATCTCACGAACAAGACGCTGGAAGGGCAGCTTGCGGATGAGGAGCTCGGTCGACTTCTGGTAGCGACGGATCTCACGGAGAGCGACGGTACCAGGCTTGTAGCGGTGAGGCTTCTTGACACCACCGGTCGATGGTGCGGACTTGCGAGCGGCCTTGGAGGCGAGCTGCTTACGGGGAGCCTTGCCACCGGTGGACTTGCCTGCGAGGTGTTAGTGATGCGATGCGATGTGGTGGAGGCGGTGAGGCGCGACGCCCTGGTGGCGACAGCGAGAACACTGTGCAGCCAGAGCGCTGCAGCGACGATGCGATGCAAAGGCTGCAGGCGATGCGATGAAGAGGTAGTACTTACGGGCTGTCTGCTTGGTGCGGGCCATGGTGTTAGAGTTGTTGTTGTTGTGATGAGATGTGTTGTAGTGGAGATGGTTGGTTGTGGTGGATGAGAGATGGAGAGCGGCGGGCGGGCGTGGTATTTAAGATTGGGCGGGGGCTGCGGCAGGCAGAAGCGTGGGTGGGAAAATCACACCGAAAGCGCGCTCAGAATCAGCAGGAACATCAAAGGTGATTTTGCTAGCTGTAACGCTGCCAACTCCAAACTCGCAACAGACGGCCGCCGCGCTCATTGGCTCGCTAGCCCGCTTGCCGAAACAGGCAGTCGCACGGTTGTTGATCTGGAAAGCGCGCCCGTGCGCTCCGCCCATGCACTGATCCGGCCCACCGACGTGTGATCCAACGCGCCTGCCGCACGCGTCCACCGGCCCTCAAATACACCCACGCCCCATCGCCAACAACAACTCCATCCACAGCCATCACATCCACATTTCCAGCCTCATCCACCAAACAACTACCACTACCACCCCACCCTCCACAACCAACCCCCCACACTCTTCAACATGACTGGTCGTAAGTAGCCCTGCGTCTGCGTCTGCAGCTTCATCTCCACCATCAACCGCCATACTAACGCGTCTCCCAGGCGGCAAAGGTGGCAAGGGTCTCGGCAAGGGCGGAGCCAAGCGTCACCGCAAGATTCTCCGCGACAACATCCAGGGTATCACCAAGCCCGCTATCCGCCGTCTCGCTCGTCGTGGTGGTGTCAAGCGTATCTCGGCCATGATCTACGAGGAGACCCGCGGTGTGCTCAAGACCTTCCTCGAGGGTGTCATCCGTGACGCTGTCACCTACACCGAGCACGCCAAGCGCAAGACTGTCACCTCTCTCGACGTCGTCTACGCCCTCAAGCGTCAAGGCCGAACCCTCTACGGTTTCGGTGGTTAAGCGCATTTCTTTCACACGGTTTTCATGTTACGACTTTCGCCGCCTCATCGAATTATGGCTGGCTTTGGTGCTCGGCGGGATGGTTAGGGGTCATTGCCTTGTATAGAAGGCTACGGAGTTCACGGTCATATCAGTCTCATCAGGATTGTTTTCAAGGAATGATACCAATAATTCTTCATCAATTGTCTTGCTTGCCGTGACTCTGTGTGACTCATCTCTTGTGTCTGCTGCATCTTGCCTTGGCTTGTGTACTGCTTCTTTGTCTGGACGTTGGCCTAAGTGCCGTCGTGTATGCGTGGTCTTGCTTCTTTGTCGCGCCTGCAGTCGACCGCTTTCGGCATGTGCAACGCAGCGAGGAAGTCGTACTGGGAAGATTGTGTACACAGATGTAGTGAACCTTCCATCATGCGTCTCATGACAACATACATATTGCATCTCTAATCTGCTCCTTTTCCGGCCGATCATTGCGTCCCCGCACGTCATCCGTCTGACATATCCGCCCCTCATGGCGGGAGGATTGCCCATACGACCAGTCCAGAATGACCTCACATCGCCCGTTCCAGTGCCCAAACCACTATCACGAACCACGTCTGGCATAACCATGGCCTTGACTCCCACTCCACGCGCTCTCTTCTTTGACGTGTTCGGCACATGCGTTGATTGGCGAACCACCGTCGTCCGTGAGCTGCACGCCCAATCACATGCCGCCCTCAACTCAGCAACTGCATCGCTAGCATCCGCCGTCCGACTAAGGGCATCGGACATGACCATTGAGCATTGGGGCGTATTTGCACAGCAATGGCGAGACAGCTATAAGCAATTTACAAGGCAATTGGCTCAGGACCCGACCATCGCATGGGTCTCGGTCGACGAGCACCATCTCGAATCTCTGCGCGAGCTTATGACCGAATGGCAAATCGAAGGTCTCTGGGACGACGAACAGTTGCGTTCAATCAGTCTGGTCTGGCATCGTCTAGAGCCGTGGACTGATTCGGCCATGGGTGTTGCGCTTCTCAACCGCCTGTTCTGTACATCTCCCCATTCCTCGTTTCGTTCCAAATAATCACTAACACGAACAGACACATGCACCCTCTCCAATGGTAACTTGAGTCTCCTCGGCGACCTGCGTACCTGTAGCGGTATTGACTTCTCGCATCTTTTCTCGGCCGAGCTCTTCGGGACATACAAGCCATCTCCAAAGGTCTACCTTGGCGCCGCGGAGAAGCTGAATCTGCCGCCGAATGAATGCGTCATGGTCGCAGCTCATCTGAATGATCTGAAAGCCGCGAAGCAGAACGGCCTGCAGACTGTCTACGTTGAACGCTTGGGGGAGGAGGATTGGAGCCACGAGGAGGTGGAGAAGGCGAGGCAGGAGGGGTGGGTTGATCTATGGATTGAGCGAAGGGACGGCACTAAAGGTTTCATCACTGTTGCGGAGAAGTTAGGGGTTGATGTATCGGATGCTGGGCAGAGGAAGTTAAGTTCGAGTGCGCCGGTTGGAGCATGACGGAGAGATGTGTTTGACCGCGTTATCGCGTATGTAGCATAAACCAACGCTATCATTCCTATGAACAATGTTCTTGTGTATGATTTGTATGACTGTGGGGCCGATATGTGAATCTATTTATGGTTATGCTGTGCTCATTTTAGATTTTTATCTATGTCTACCCATGTATGTTTTGAGCATTTACTGTTTAACGATACATGTTCAAAAAATCATTACACAACATCGACTCAATATTTGTACTCGAAACTTTGAGAAGTCATATAAAACCCTCATCCAAACAGACCCGTCATTTTTAGCCGAATGAATTAATTAAGTCGTGCGAGGTTGTGAAATGCGGAGTCCTCCACGCGAAGCGTCGATGGACATGACAGCACAACGCGCGGGAAATGGGCAACATCTAACGAGAACCAAAATCAATGACTTCAGTACAGGATAAAAACACACCCCATGAGTTTTTGAAGCGATCTGGGCGAGTTTCGCGATATGTCGAAACTTGCAGTTGCGTCTTCGACACGCGTGTCCTGTCATTACAACGTGAAACGTGGACATACAGGCGAACAAGATACGCAACACATGCCGGTGTTTGAACTTTATTCCAAGACACGCTCATCCAGCGTTCTGAGCAAAGGGGACTGGTGAGTAAAGAGCTGCGTCATGAATGATATGCGATAAGCCTTCACGCTCGACGCGTCCACGCCCGAACCTCCCGGCATCACCAACAGTGCCCATAAGAATTTGTATGACCAGCGGTATGATGATGAAAGCTTCTCTTCAAATATATATCGCAACAAACACCATTACTTCCGAGGCCGTGAACGTAAGACAAACGAACCAACACAAAGCAAGTGGCGACGTGCATCCCCACGGAACGACACATACGAGAACAAATGACCGAGGGGATGATCAAGTTCGATAGTGTACCATAGGAAAGCTGGACTCCATGTACCTTTGCCTCACGGCCTGGGTTACTTGGTGATGTGATGCGTTGGGTTGAAAGCTCAACTTCACATGCCAGCCTTGCACGAAAATGGGTCGGATCGATACGATGTCCTTCACATGCCAGTGCGATAACTCACATGCCTTGGGCCCTCATAATTGCTGATGTGATACATTTATCGGCTCGATTGACTGTGCTTGCCAATGTTAGAGATTGTCCACACAATGAGACGGCGTAGTCAGGGACGACGACGCGAATAAGCTCACGTTCGGACTCACGAGACGGAAAGTATCATCATCGAGAAAATTATATTATTGAGCATAGGTAACTCCAGGCGTAAGAATGAGTATATGTGGTATTCGCCCGTAACTTTTCATGCCTTTTGTCTTCTTCTATAGTAGATCTCATGACTATCTAAGGTCTTCAGGCAAGACCTCATATAGATCCTGGCACCAGACCATCGCCACGAATATACTCAATGCAGCCGTAACAAAGTCGTGCGAGAGACATGTTTTGCACACAAGCGCTCGCTCATGATTCACGAACATGCCACCGAGATGCTGTTCCAAAGTTTGCTCCAAAAACTCCGCGGGCCCCATGCAAAAACCAGATGAGGACCTCCAATGCGTCACAGTGGGACGCCACCATTTATGCCAACAAAGCCAATACAGATGGTGCTTCTCGTGCAGTTGAAGCCACCAAGGGACTCTTGTGGCTGACCAAGTGCTGTATATCCCGGATATCCAGAGGGCAAGGACAAAAACTGCGCGTGTTCGCTACAGTATAACACACTTGGGTTTATCCTTGGGTCGTCTGTTGCTGTTGTGTCCGCCTCGTCCACGATGTCCACCATCGGCTGGTCGAGTGCGGTCTTCCCTGCCGTGACCGGTGCGCCGCCGTTGATCCCTCATGTCAGTGGGGCGACCGCCGCCTTGATTGCGCTGCCGCCGTAGTTGCCTTACTACGTCGAAGAATGCCTTCTCGACGTTGACGCAGTTCTTAGCTGAGGCTTCGACAAAATCACATCCGAGTTCCTTGGCCAGCGCTTGTCCTTCTTGCGTGGACACTTCGCGCTCGGTGACGCGGTCGCACTTGTTGCCCACGAGCATGACTGGTGCCTGTCCAAACATGGGAGTCGTTGCGCTTATGGGTGAGCCCGGGTAAGTTGGTGAGCCTGCCATGGCGCCCTCCTTTACGCGCTGGATCTGGCTGTGGAAGCGTTGTATGCGCTGGAACGAAGACCGCGATGAGATGCTGTAGACAAGCACGAAGCCTTCACCATCGCGTATCCACTGGTCTCGCAGTGCAATGTACTCTTCTTGGCCAGCGGTGTCGAGGACTTCGAGCATGCACGACTGACTGTCGATCTGCACCTGCTTGCGATACGAGTCCTCGATGGTCGGGTCGTATGTTTCGACGAAGTGGTTCAGACACAGCTGTCACGAGTCAGTTGGGTCTCCAAGAAGGCGCAGGGTGGGCTGGCTATACTTGTATGGTCAGGGCCGTCTTGCCCACGCCGCCGTCGCCCAGCACCACCAGCTTGTACAGAGTCATCTTCCCCGCCATGGTGTCGGAGTGGCTGGGGATGCTATGCAGAAAAGGAGAGGGTGTAGGAGGCGGAGCGGACCGTGGGGCTGGAGGCTGTTAAAACACGCAACACACGTCAGGCCCAGCAGCGATGCGTCGTGCAAGCCCGGAGCCACGTCGTCGCAGGACTCGTCTCGTGCAGGCTCGCTCGCAGCTGACCAGCAAGCTCAGCTTACGTGCCGGGCAGGACAGCTCCAGAGAGGCGGGTCCAAGGGGGGCGGCGCGGCAGGACAGACTGGTGGTCCCAAACGTGTCGGACCCAGCGAGCACGGCAGCACAGGTTGCGCGTGTTGCGGATAGCTGCAGGCGCTTCAGAATCGATCGGGCGGCGCAGAGCACAGTGTTGCACAGGCAAGCGGTCGAGGCGGGCGGCTGGTCAGTGCTGCGCAGTGCTGTGCGGTGCAGCAACGGCGACAACGGCGGGCGTGGCTGAAGCGAGCGGAGGCGCGGAGGGGCCTCTGCACCTCGTGGAGAGGACGGGGACAGGGAGGGAGCGAGAGGGAGAGAGGGAGAGAGTGTGTGTGTGAGGGAGAGAGCAGGAGAGGAGCAGGACTGCAGCGGTGGAGACGGGGGAGCAGCAGCAGCAGCAGCAGCAGACGACGACACGGCGCGGTCAAAGGAGCGTCTGCAAGGCCCAAAAAGTCCCAGGGCTGTCCGGGTCGTGTCCCCACGTGAAAGAGGGCAGGGCTGGGCGTGGTCCCCTGGCGGGCGATTATCGTCTACCAGTTTCCGTATCGACAACGTCTATCAGGACGAGGTTGCATCGACGCGGGCGACGTGGGATGGCGAGGCTGCGGCGTGGACGGGCACGATAGCGGCAGCGATGGATGAGGGAGGTCAAAAGAAACGTGCGATAATCCGCCTGGGAGAGGCCGGGGGTTTTACGGCTGCGTCGACCTTTGGGCGACTCGCTCGCTGGGGCTGCGGGCTCATGGCCAAAACCTCAGGATGCGCCTAGTCTTGTCTGGGCCTCACTTGCACGGTGCCCGCCCGCTTGTGCTGCCTCTTGCGCGCAGTCGACGCTGGGGGCAGACGGACGCCTGTCTTGCTTTGTGCGGCCGCGTCTGCAGCGCCCACAGGTACATACATACACATGCACATACACATACACATACACATACACATACACACACAGGACACAACACAGTGCCCTCGTCGCGCAGCCGTGCAGCAGGCCGTCCTCGCACGCGGCTGGCCCCGGCCCACGTCTGCGCTGTGCTGGAGTCTGGCAGTCTGTCCCATGCACGCACGCATGCGCCACGGCTCATGGCGACTATCAGGCGCAGTGACAGCTCATCCCACTCTTGTCCGTCGTGGTACCGCGCTCTTGACCGTGAGACCTCAGACGGCACCCAAGGGCGGCCCTGGGCATGATTCGGTCGACACTGACGAGATGCGGTTTCTTGCAGTAGGCCTTGGGCCGGCTCTTCACCAATGTTGGTTTTACCCACTCTGGCTAGCAGCTCGCTCCGCGACGCCATCGCGCCCGGCCCAGCGTGTGTCTGTTGAACCTGATCGCATGCTGGCCAGCAAGCCGCTCGAGGCTATTCTCTGCCTGCATGACAGATTCTGACCAGTCCACCCAGCAGCTTCGTACACAGTCTGCGCCCATGGCAGGCCGGCTTGTGCGCCAGCGCTCGCTGCCACCAAGTGTCCACTCGCCGAGGGATCGTGCTTCGGGGAACCTGGACGCGTCCCGCGATAGCAGACATCCGACGGGCTCTTGGCACTGGCCTTCTGCTGTCTCTTCCCGAGCCGACGGCAGCACTGGGCCAACAGCAACGCTGCCCGGCCAGCATTGCTTCTGGCACGCTGCTGCACAACCACGGCGACGGGCGGTTGCTATCGTCATGTCAGACGCCTCGTCAGGCGCCTGCGGCTCTCGTTGGATCATTTTCTGCCTGAACGAGCTGAGCAGGGGACTCCATGTCGTTCAGACAACGGCGATTCGCGAGCGTCGACTTGGCCGCTGCGGATACGACAGTAATGCCTGCGACCGGGGGGACTGCTGGCTCCAGAGGTATCAAAGCATCCCGAGACTGCGGGCCTCTCGTGCTGCTATATTGGCATTCGGTATTGTGGCTACCACCCGCAGCAGTTGACGGACACGTGCTTTTGCACGTGCACTGCAGCCACGTGTGTGCACGCGTCCCTGGGTCTGGCTTAGTACCTGCGAGTCGTGAGTGGTGATATTGAAGCTCGAGGTGCTAGGCCAACATCAAGGTGCATCGAGCTTCGTTGATCGCTCCTGCTGTAACTGTAACTAGATTTTCGCAAGGCGGGGAGCGGACCGTTGCGTCTGACACCGTTCAGCCCAGCATTCACCCGGCGGTTTGAGCCAATACGATGGTATTCTGCGCCTTCGCGCCGTGCATTGTCAGACTCTCGGAGGAAGCTAAACTTTCGAGGCGCGGGCACCGACTTGGAGTCCAAAATGGTCGACAGCACCGTGACGATTGGGACCCACGGCCATTCCTTCGTGAAGCCCTCAACAGTCTAAATCGAACTGCAGGTGCACCATGCGCCTAGGGCTTTTCTGGGCTGCTCATGACATGCATGAGCTGCTTCCAGAATATACACACATGCATAAGTGAGCATGGTTCGTAAAGCAGCATGCGGACAACACCGTAATTTGACCAATTCGCACACTTAACATCTCACTGAGCATTGTCTGGGACAAGAACGGCGATTGCACATTTCATGTTGGCCTTTATGTCGGTAAAACTCTTTTCTGTGGTGCGTGACAGCGCTCCAGAGTTGGCTTGCCTTCCCCGCAAAGCGCTAGCGTCCGTCACCCGCATCCGACCTTGGTAATATCCTCGGCAGCATCATCACCCCTTTGCCCGATACTTGACGACAACAGAAGTTTTGGATCGTATTCTGCATCATCAGCATCGCGCCTTTCTTCGTGACACCAATTCTTATTGCAATCCATCCCATCCCCGCTCATCTCACGACTTCAGCATTGCGTCGTCACTCTGGCCTGCGAGCGCAACCTTCGAATCAGAAGTCTGAACAAGTGCACATTCTGTAGAGCAGAGAAAGCCAACGATCCCGCCATCTGGTATACACTTGAGAGACATTCCTCAGCTTACGAGTTCGAGCGCGACCCACGCAGCAACATGATGCATCAACATGTACAGGACCAGGTATACAAGGCGTCTATGACCGACGCCGAGAAGTTTTGGAGTCGCCACGCCGAGAACGTTTTCTGGCACAAGAAACCATCCAAGGCATTCCAGAAAAGTACTAAGCACCTACCAAAGAGCAAAGTCACCCATGACCATTGGAGCTGGTATGAGGACGGAGAAATTTCAACCACATACAATTGTGTTGACCGACACGTCAAGAGCGGGAATGGAGACTGTCTGGCCATTTGCTGGGACAGTCCTGTTACGCAGCAAAAGGAGCAATACACATACAAGCAGCTTTTGAGCGAGGTCGAAACGCTTGCGGGCGTATTGCGTGAAGAGGGCGTGAAGCAGGGCGACGTCGTTTTAGTCTATATGCCCATGATACCAGCCGCTCTCTTCGCCATGTTAGCGATTGCGCGTTTGGGTGCGATACATGCTGTGGTGTTTGGCGGCTTCTCACCAGCCGCATTGGCACAGAGAATGGAGGCCAGTCGACCAAGAGCGATTGTGACTGCATCTTGCGGGATCGAGGGCAGCAAAAAGCCCACTGGCTACAAGTCTATGATAGAGGAAGCGATCGCCAAGAGCAGCCACAAACCTGACAAGACAATCATCTGGCAAAGAGAGCAGTTGAGATGGGATCCCATCACCAAAGAGAATGGCCAACGTAATTGGCAGAGACTGGTCAAAAGCGCAAAGAACAGGGGGTTGAAAGCTGATGCCGTCCCAGTCAAGAGTGGAGATGGCCTATACATCATTTACACATCTGGCACAACGGGATTACCGAAGGGCGTCGTACGCTCCGCAGGTGGCCATGCCGTTGGCCTAAATTTCTCCATGAAGTACTTATTTGGAGTCCACGGCCCTGGTGACGTGCAGTTCACAGCATCCGACATTGGATGGGTCGTCGGCCACTCGTACATTGTCTACGCGCCCCTTCTTGTCGGAGCCACCACTGTTCTCTTCGAAGGCAAGCCGGTCGGCACTCCCGATGCAAGCACTTTTTGGCGCATCATCGACGAGTACAAAGTTACTACGATGTTCACAGCACCAACTGCATTGAGAGCTATTCGCAGAGAAGATCCAGACAACGACCACTTCAGGAGGCGTGGAGAGCAGGGCTCGCTCCGTTCCCTCCGCGCGTTATTCTTGGCAGGTGAAAGAAGTGAGCCAAGCATCGTCGAAATGTACTCAAAGCTGCTTTCGAAACATTGCGCGCCAGGTGCATTGGTGGTCGATAACTGGTGGTCATCCGAGTCAGGATCGCCAATCTCTGGCATAGCGCTCAGCTCGGCAGCAGGACTGGATTTCCATTCTCAAGATCGACCAAAGCCGCTTCCCATTCGGCCCGGAGCCGCGGGCAAGGCGATGCCTGGATTTGATGTCCGTGTTGTTGATGACGAGGGCAAAGAAGTGTCGCGCGGCGTCATGGGCAACATAGTCATGGGCATTCCCTTAGCCCCGACTGCTTTCACGACGCTGTGGAACGATGAAGAACGTTTTTACAAAGGTTACATGAAGAGATTCGATGGGAACTGGGTCGACACTGGCGACGCAGGCATAATCGACAATGATGGTTACATCTCGATCATGTCAAGAGCGGACGATGTCATCAACGTTGCTGCTCATCGGTTCTCAACTGGGGCCATTGAGCAAGCCATCACAACTCACCCCTCCATTGCAGAGGCTGCAGTGGTAGGCATACCAGATCAGCTGAAAGGCTCGTTGCCTTTCGCATTTGTCACACTCTCTACACACGACCATCCTGAGGGTGCGGTGCCCGACGAAGCCTTTGTCAAAGAAGTTCAAAAGTTAGTCCGGGAACAAATTGGTGCCATCGCGTCACTTGGGTACGTGAAACAACGATCCAGATATTTGACTGAGACTGACATTATAATAGTGGTATGATCCAGGGTAAAGCCATGATCCCTAAAACGAGGAGCGGCAAGACGCTACGAAGGGTACTTCGTGACTTACTTGAGAATGCGACACACGGAGAATTTGACAAGGAAGTCAATGTACCGAGTACGATTGAGGATCAGGAAGCAGTCAGAGTGGCACGGGAGAAGGTGCGGGAATACTTCGATATCAAGGGCAAGGATCTACATAAGGCTACGGAGTCGAGAGCAAAGCTGTAAGGATCTCCTATTTGTGATAGTTATGCATGTAACAATCCGGAGATGTAAAGATTGGATTCACCTGATCCGATGTGGTTAACCTTATAAACCACATGTCTGATTTTATGAGTTAGCATGATCAATGGCCTTAGGACAAAGTTTTTAGTTTGATGCACAATAACCTGTTCAGCGTCTTGTTAGCTCAACACACGGTGCACGGACTAAGTTTTGTCAGACTTCTACTAAGCCGCTTAATATCTAGAGTATTTCTACCTCTTCAGCTGCAGAGACTCTTTGGTAAAGGGCTCTTCGGAGTAGCTTGAAAGTTGAGTTGATTTGCATGAATAACTACGTTGTCTTACTATAGCACAGAAAGGCAGCGGTATGTTACAAGCAAGGCTCAACAACAGGCTGGAGTTGATGACAGTAAGGTGATGACCCTCAGCGGTCACCTAGAAGTCATCAACCCGGCAAACGCGGGGCAAGAGGGCCGCGCCGGATCTAGACCTAGAACGGACGGTCACGTGATTAGCACTAGCGTTGAGCTCAACGAGCTCGCGCTAAAGGATTTCTCAGAGCTCGAGGAGCTCGAAGGCAACAGTAGACTGTACTCAGGCAG
>QVXC01000571.1:0-18965 GCA_003501895.1 Phaeosphaeria sp. A1 3.1a | reverse complement strand
GCCCACTATTCAACAACTGAATGATACCCGCCGTCGTCGGCGCAGAGCACGACGTCCCCGACACCGACTGCGCAGAGCCACCCGCCACAATGACGAAATTCGTCGCCTGCGCCGAGATATCTGGATACGCGCGCCCCGACGCATTAAAGTACTTCGTCACAGCCGCATGTGTCGTATCCGTGCTCAACCAGTTCTGCACCGCAGCGTCTTGGTAACTCGGACGGCCAAAGATTTCAGAGAATCCGCCTCCGCCACTCGACCACGCTGCTTCGGGGGAGTTACCGGTCGTTCCGCCGATGGTAGTCACCCAGGGACATGCGGCGGGGAAGGCGGTGGTGAACTGCGCTTTGCCGTTTACAGTGCAGGTTGTGCCGACGCCGGAGTCCCCTGATGAAACCAGGATGGAGACGCCGCGGGCGCCGAGTTGGGAGAAGAGGTTGCATGCGTTGGTCGCGTAGGCGAGGGGCACGGTGGCTTCATCGTCGCCGTAGGAGATGGAGAGGGTGTTTGGGAGCGAGGAGTCGGGGAGGGCGAGCAGGTAATTGAGGAATTCGAGGTATGGTTCGTTGGTGTTTGTGCCTGAGCCGAGCCATTGGCCGCGCCCAGCAGTGCTGTAGTAGGTATTCGGCACGTTGGTTGAGATCGAGCCTGCGTACTGGACGTCGAGGTTTGCTTCAATGCCGGGTGGAGAGCTGGGACACGAGCCGCCGTTTACGACAGTGCAGGTAAAGGACTTGGCTTTGTTGGAGAAGTAGGCGTAGCTGTTGAGGAAGGTGGTGAAGTCGGCTTTGATGGCGTATTCTTCGAGGAAGCCGGCGATACCGAGGAGACCGACGGTTTGGACCTTTGCAGAGGCGAAGTTGTAGAGGTTGGCAAGACAAGTAGGAGTGATTCGTGTGCCGGTGCAGCCTGTTACGGCTTGGACGGAAGCGATGTTGAAGTCGTCTTGAAGCTCGTGGTATTCGGAAATTGTTGAACGGAGCTGCTGGAGGCCGAAGAAGGTGGTGGGCTGGACCATGTCGACGTGGCCTTTGAGGACGGTAGGGAGGCTATATCCGAGGGTCCTGAGTGTCTTCTCATCACTTCCGGGTCGTACTGTAGTTGTGAGTATTCAGATGAGAGGAGTGCCCTTCATCGGACTTACCAAAGACGCTGTACTCTGCGTCAAGCAGCTTTTCAATGGTGGTGACACTGGCTTGAACGGTGACATAGTCACCTTTCATGGTAATCTCCGCCTCAACTTTCTGGGTCTCGTCCTTGAGCCATTGCGTGACAAGATCACTGGACTCCTGCTTGGGTGCGATCATAGCAAGAATGGTCTCGTGATCAAGATGGTTGCCATATTGTGCATGGCCAGGAGTTGCAATGTTCATAGCCAAGTCATGGAACTTGTCCATATCTTGATTTACAAGATGAATCTTGAGGGTGATGGAAGTCGAATCCTTATCCAATTTTGCAGAAGCATCTTTGATCCAGCCCGTAGGCGCAGCGGTCAACTTCTCGACGACGGCTTTGTTGAAGTCGACATTGCTGGTCGGTCGAGCGACACAGACCGTAGCCAGAAAGGTGAGCGAGAAAGAGAAGTTGAGAATATGCATATGCATATTGGCGACGAGAGCGAACGAAACGTCTGGGAAATCAATGTATGGGACCCAACGATCGACTCTTATGTCGTCGCTATATCCCATGTACATAATGACGAGTCCGCAACCTGCCAACTTAGGTGCAGCCAATGCATGTACATCGTTCCGCCGTGATGGTTGCATATAGCTCTTCGACCAGTACCGTTGTCGCATTCATGGCGTCGCTCGCGCACTTACCCGCTCCAGATAAGGCTTCACGAACCAGCTTCCTCTTGAAGCTGGATGCACCGCCGTAGCGATACAGTAAAGAACATGGGTGTATAAAGCTTAATGCTTGATTGGCAAAGCTTGGACAAGCTTCCTTCTGGGGGATTAAAGCCGAGGACGAATCACCGGGGCTGCAGAACGAAGGAGGGTGAGGGAGTGAGGGCGCTAGATCATTTAGGCAAGTGCAACTAGAACCGCCATGTCTAATTGCTAAAATCGGCCCGCATCCTTGACATCACAGCAAACCCATCAAGTTGACAGATCATTCCGACCGAAGAACATCAGCATGAAAGGCGAACGTGAGCGCGTGGAGCAGAAACAGATGGCATTACTAGCATACATTACATTGTCGGGGAATGCCCTTCAAAGCCATCGATTGTGGCCGCCTCCTAATAGCTATGTCTCTGCATATACCTCCAGTCGCTGTTCGCAATCATATACACATCGCATTACAAGCCTTCGTTATGCATGAGGACCGGAGGCACGCTTTTGGGCCATCAAGCGCACTGCTGAGCAATTGAGATCTAGCTCCCTACTGTTCGACGTTCCGCTCAATAATTTGATCATTATTAGTACAGATAGTTCCAGTTCTAGAATGCTGGAACCTCTGTACGTATCTTGGCTAAGGCTGATGCAACTCATAGTGGACGAATCCGAACTTACTGATAACCATCTCATCGCATTATGCAAGGCTAGTTCGACCACAGATTCACATCAAGATTTGCGAAATCTCTTTCGTCGGCTAAGGATCGTACCTGGAGCGCATGGTCGACAATGGGGAGCCTGTGTTGTTGCGTTTTACGCCAGCATCGGGACGATGAGTGGGAATTCACTAAGAGGTATGTGTACGATCACAGACTAGCAGGTGCTCAGCAGAGTCCAACCCGGCCGAGTGCTAAGAAGGATGTCACGGTGATGTTAGATATGAGGATACAACGAGTGCGATCAAGTGTACTCTTGCGCAGTGTCACTGTTGAGATGCTCACAGCCGCTCGCGTATTACCCATGTCCTTCGTAACGCAAGGCCAGCAACCTAGCGTGTACACAGCCCGCTTCTTATCTGCAACTTTCATCTGTCTACACCACTGTCAAAGTCCAGCTATCCACACAGCATGACTTCCAAAGATACCCTGGACATCGGTCACAGACCGGGCTCACCTTATGAAGACCAACCTTTGAGACCAGGGCAGATCCGCCTCTTGGGCATCAAATCGGTTACCGAACCGTCATTGCAGCACATATTCCCATGAATTGCGCCGCAGAGAACCTTGCAACTCGCAACGTCCCTCCACGAGGTCGAAGAAGGCGCATGGAAGTATTCGTACGAAGCCGTATCATACGTTTGGGGCACGGCAGCTGCTTCAGTCAGTATTATGTGCAATGGTGCTACACTACGTGTGATGCCTACTGTCTACGAGATGTTAGAGCATCTGGAGTCTAGACAAGTATATCTGTGGCTTGATGCAATATGTATCGATCAACAAAGTCCACAAGAGAAAGCGATACAAATTCCACTCATGCATCGAGTGTACTCGCAAGCAATGCGAGTCATCGTCTGGCTCGGAGCATCGAATCCGGCCATCACGACGTTTATGCGAGATTTGCCCAGAGTATGCGAGCTTGCGAAAAGGTGGATACCTCAGGATGTATCCGATGATATACATTGGAGAGGGAAGGAGTGGCCCCCAGAACATGATCCATTCTGGTACGGATATTATCATATCGCCAGTCACCCATGGTTTGGACGTCTTTGGACTTTCCAAGAAGTCATCCTCGCCGAGGAAGTCCATGTAATCCATGGAGCCGCATGGATGGAGCTGCGATGCTTTTTGGAATTTTGGGAGAGAAGAACCCATGAATTGAGAGACTTCAATTTCGTATTACCAGCAGTATTGGAAACTATACCAGGAGAAGGTGGATTCATGAAAGTCTACGATGGCACACTCTTCCTGCTCTTGTGGCGATGGTTGGGCCTGGATGGTGCCGCCGTCAAGACCAGCGAACTACCAAGTTTGTTCCACCATCTCAGGCTAAGAGAATCCAAGGAACAAGTCGATAGAATTTGAGCAATTGCGGGTATCCTTCCAGAGCAAGTTCAGAAGCGCCTGTCTGCTGGAGTTGATTATAGTTCACAGGGTCGCTTGCAGTATTGGGAAACCTTTATTCTATTGCTAGGATTGTGTACGAGGAGGAACAATCACTCGCACTTTTGAACATTCCGCCGGATTCCAAGGAGTATAGACCACACTGGCCGTCGTGGTGTCCAGATTTCTACACCTCAGGGGCGCTGTATCACCTGCAAATACATAATTGGTGGCGTCGATCCATTGGTCTCGAAAAAGGTTACTACCGGACATGGTTCTCGATAGAAGAAGAAGACGTGGCCAGCGACGATCGACACATCGAGGAGAGACATACCGCAGTATTGAACCACTCGATGAAGTCCATTCAAATTTGTCATAACTGACGACAATACATTGCACGTGCGCGGTTTTGTTGTCGACACCATAACAGAAGTTGTTGATGGCACTGGCCTGCTGCTACTAACTGAAGACTCCGGACGCTTCAACCCGTATGGCACTGTCAGCGATGATTTTGGCGGTGCTGTGTTGTGGACGTTCCGACGTTTCTTCCTTCGGGCCTTAGATCTCGCTCGACGCACATGTGGGACTTATGAACGGGCTGCCGAAGTTCCACAGGAATTTGTCACGAGTCTACTTCGTGACTCTCGTTTGAATATGAAAGCAAACAAAGCTTGTGAAGACCTCTTCGAAACTTTCAAGCCGGGGCAAACAAGGAGTCATAAGAATCTGGGTTCGGCCAGTCAAGAGGCAATTGAGGTACTGTGGCTGAAGATACTGATGACAATCGGACATTCGTTCTTCGCTACTGAAGGTGGTTGATTTGGGATGGCTACACCTGGATGCAAATCTGGCCATAAGATATGTGTTTTTTACGGTGGTGAGCCCTTGTATGTATTGCCAGCCGAAGGGACTGGTGCTGCAGCCAAACCTGTTGTCTTCGGAGGAACTGCGTTCATCTCGCACCTGATGGACCAGGATCAACGGGATGCCGCAAAAGTAGGCGAAGATGCGACTTTCGCCATTTGCTAAGTATTTTTCCATCAAAGCAAGTTTTCTAGGTCTCCCAAATTTACGTCTGGAGGATAACTATACTTTTGCGCTTTTGGTCGGTATTAGGTCCCCTTTCAATATTCAGATGTGGAATAGCCAATTAAGCATTGAAAACCAGAAGCCCAGGCGGCGCTTGCATTTCGAGCTGCAACATGTTCGACGTGCACTTCTGACCAATTTTCAATGTTGATGACGGTCATTCTACTTGCATTTCTAGTCAGAATGCGCCTGCAAGATGCCTAAATTGCCTCAACCGCCACGTTCCCAGGCGGCGCCTTGGGAACAGCCTGTGATAGCCGCACCAACGATAAGTCCACGGTGAAGAGCGCGTACTCCGAGCGTTAGGGGCGCCTATTGCGTATGATCAACCAATATTGCCCCCTAGATCGAGCGCTGGTTCGCGCAAATCACGAAGAGGGTCACATGTGGTGTTTGCCGACATCGTGCACAGCCGCCTTCAACGTGATTGGTTGCTGCGCCTCCTCACCGCAACCATCTCGCTCAGGAGACAAGGCTGTGCCTCGTCGAATGCTCAGCAAATCTCAGCGGCGGTTCGCAAGGCATAACCGCTTGCAGATTCTTTCATCTTTGAAACTGTGATCATGCTTGCGTCTACTTGCGACGCCACCAAGGCAGAAAACATGATACCGCAGTTTCACTGCCTAGCTAATTACACAGTGTGTATAAAGGGTTCATTCATCCGTGGCAACGAGTGTGATACTGCTGCAACTAAGCGACCGACTCATTAAGCTTTGACTGTTCGGCACAAGTTCCGTTTGCCCCTTACTCTGCGTCAAATAAGAAGGCCGTTTGCTCTTTCCACCATGTCTGTCTCACTTGCCAACGTATATGATCGACAGTGTTTCAACACTGGCGACGCATTCAGACTATCACCTCTATACCCCTCTTCATATTCTACATCCAAGTCAAGCATGCTCAACAGCCTCAAAAATAAGCTCTCGAGGAGGAGCTCGAACCCCCTCACTGGCCAGTCCTCGTCTCGCACAAACACCACCGCGACGTCATCCAAGACTGCGGGTTCAAGAACTGGCGGCCTCGCACCACCGTCAACACAAGACAATTCATACCCTTCATCCTCGCCTGCTACACGACGACCGTGTAAGTTGATTTGCGCATACTATGGCAGCCAGTACTAATGGCCGCATAGATCCTTCAAGCATGAACCCCCCCAGCTCACACAATGATAATCCGCCACCGTACTCCCCACCAGGAGCTGATTCATCAAGCGTTGGTGCTACGACATCTATGGCTGATACAACGGACTCGGATCCTCATGCCTTCCTCAAATCCTTCGACACCGTCTTCTTGATTGACGATTCTGGATCAATGGCTGGTCGTTCGTGGAAAGAGACTGGTAAAGCTATCGAGACGATCACTCCTATCTGCACGCGTCATGATGCAGATGGCATTGACGTCTTCTTCCTCAACCACCCAGACTCCTCGTTTTATAAGAACATCACTACTGCCGCCACCGTCGGCGAGATCTTTCAAACCGTTCGACCCAGCGGCGCGACACCCACCGGCCAGCGCCTGAACAAAATCCTGAAGCCCTACCTCCAGCGCTACCAGGCTAGTCCCGACACCACTAAGCCAATCAACATCATTGTCATTACCGACGGCGAACCATCTGACGATGTCGAGTCACCCATCATTCAGGCAGCCAAGAAGCTTGATAAGCTCGATGCACCTGCATGGCAGGTGGGGATCCAATTCTTCCAGGTCGGCAAGGAGCCCGGTGCGCGTGAGCATCTAAAGCAGCTTGATGATGGCCTTAGGGAGCTTGCAGGTGATGAGGAGCTCAGGGATATTGTGGACACAGTACCGTTCAGCGGTGACGATAATGCACAGCTAACCGCAGCCGGCATTCTCAAGTGTGTTCTAGGCGCAGTGAACCGTCGTCTAGATCGCACTTCGAAGGAGCTGCATCGCAAGGCATAGTCACTTCGCTGGTTGCGGCACCTGCCAATATCAAGTCTGCCTTGTGGCTCGACGCCGTGCCGCCAGGGTGGCTCCTTCGGGATCACACAAATCGATTACAAAAGATCATCATACGTTTATATCAACGGTGTTGCAGCACGGGCATACGCTTGGGATTGGGTGGTACAACTGATCATTCACCAACACGGCGTTTGCGATAATGATACCCCTGTGACCACATTTCTCGGGCAACGGGCGGCTATCTGCTTTTTTCATTGGTTATGTGGACTTTCTACATTCCATTGTGCTTCTGAGGAGTATTGTGTAGACAAAATCATTAGATTTCCTCCTCCGAGCTAGACATCCACTGAATCCCACTGTGCCTCAAATCATTTCTCGATACAATGATCGACCTGCACAAATAGAATAACCAGAAAAGGTTTAATCACAATAAGAACCATAAATATCGGCTACGTTCTCCCGAGTAATCCTTCCTATGTGACAAATTTCCACTTCCGCCCTAGTACGCCTCGTAAGGCAGACTCACCACATCTACCGGTCCCTGTGGAGCATAACACCACATCCAAACCCTAAGCGATGAAAACATCACGAGAATCGCGGCACGATACTACAAGTGCTTACCTATTATGATAGTGGAATGCAACATGCTGGGTCGGGGGAGAAACGTGGGCCACGGAGATTGGATGTTGAAATGTGCCTTGGGCATCCTCGCGGCACTTGGAATGCATGCCACGAGAAGTTATGCACGAGTATGCCAAACGATATCTAGAGGATGGTGGTATTAATGTCTGTGAATGCGGGTCAATGGAAGCATGGGTCCGTGAAGGTTGTATGGTATGACCAGTGCGCCAGTCTCTCCGCGTTGGGCATGCTTTGTCGTGACCGGATAGTAATAGATTCGGTGAGACGAAGTCGAGTGTGCTGGCCTCTATTGTCCTGAAAACTCCAGAGAGTCGAGGCATGCAAGGCTATGAAAGCTAACAATTGTCCATGTCGGCAGCTGGGTAGACCAAGTTCGAAGGGTTTGATGATGGCTCGATCTTTTCTTCCAGCACTGGTCCAATAGCCTAGGACTCTAGGTGTGCACAAAGGAGAGCTCAAATAGGAATGTTGCAGACCTCAAGAAGTATTGGGACGAGACCTTGAAACAGGTGAAGGCCACCTGAAACTCGTTATCAGCTGCGTCAGAACCAAAACAGCGCTGACGTGCCTATCCGGGCCCGAGGGCACAGATGATTCAAAATAGAGTTGACTACTTTCTTCGAGGTTATGTCCCACACAGTCATCTCCTTGATTCGGTCGACATAGCTACTTTCCATTCCGTCAATACATACAGGCAAGACCAAATGTTTGCAGAAGTCTTACGAGCATACATAACTCGAGCTACGCTGGCGGACTTACGATTCAACTTCGCGCACATGCCTTGATACACTTCTGAAGCAGTTACTCAGGCAGTATCTACATGTACTGCCATCGCTATGTTTTGAATCACAGGTACATCGAAGCACAATTGTAGTTCATGGGCAATTTTGTGTCAGAACTGATTCAAACCTCGAATTTAATAAGGAACTTAATTCTTTGTTACAAAAATAGTACGATGCCTACCAGTAAGATCCTCTACTGGACATCGAAGAGTCGGCATGACATTATAAGCGATGTCGGCTGCGAAACACGAGACTACCAACGCCAATGACGGATTTTTTTGTATACGACCGGTCTCAAAGGCAGTGTAAAATATTCGAATAGATGTTATTGGTTATACGATGATATAGACACACGAATAGTGCAGGCGCGGTGCTGTTCGGCACAAGCTCCCCGAAGTCGGAGGTCGCTGCGGCTTTCGGCGGGGTCCAAATGTTCAAATGCTGTGGGGTAGCTTTGCGAAAGCCTCCAAAGATTCGAGCTCCAAAAGGCCTTCCCCCTCTGAAATAATCATCTACAGCTCTTCAAAATGCCTTCGCACAATATTGTCGTTCTCGCTGGTAAGCATTGAGAATCCAGGTTTGCGAAGCTCCGCTAATTGTATCCAGGTGATGGCGTTGGTCCTGAGGTACAGTCAAAATGCTCTACGTCAGAGACAGCAAACTCATACAGTTATGACAGGTCGTCGCAGAGGCGATGAAGATCTTGAAGGTGGTTGAGAAGCACACAGACAACACTTTCAACTACCAAGAACATCTCTTTGGTGGTGTAAGTCGCCATGGACGATGTTGCGAAGCATTTAAAAGCTAACGACAAGCAGTGCTCGATAGATGCGCACAACAGCCCTCTCACAGACGAGGCGCTCGCAGCTGCAAAGGGCGCAGATGCTATCATCCTCGGAGCTGTGGGCGGACCGGTATGGCACCTTGCAGTTCAATTGGAGGGAGCAGATACTAACATGTGATTACAGAAATGGGGAACCGGCAAGGTGCGACCCGAACAAGGCATCTTGAAGCTGCGCAAGGAGCTCGGCACATTCGGTAATCTACGACCCTGCTTCTTCGCGTCCGACTCGCTTGTCGACTCCTCGCCCCTCAAAGCCGAAAACGTGCGCGGCGTGAACTTCAACATCATCCGCGAGCTCACGGGAGGCATATACTTTGGCGACAGGAAAGAAGATGATGGTGATGGCAAGGCCATGGACACCGAGCCATACAGCGTCGAGGAGATTGAGCGCGTCGTACGGTTAGCGGGTGCTCTTGCGTCCGTCGAAGAACCCCCGGTTCCAGTATGGAGCTTGGACAAGGCAAACGTGCTGGCGACGTCGAGATTATGGCGGAAAACATTCGAGCGCATCATGAAAGACGAGTTCCCCAACTTGAAGTGTGGAACTCATCTGATCGACTCGGCCGCTATGCTCATGATCAAGAACCCAAGAGCTCTGAACGGAGTCGTCGTCACAAGCAATCTGTTTGGCGACATCATCAGTGACGAAGCTAGCGTCATTCCAGGCAGTCTCGGCCTGCTTCCCAGTGCCAGCTTAGGCGGTATTCCTGACGGCAAGACTAAGCTGAACGGAATTTACGAGCCAATTCACGGTAAGCTGAGCTGTCGACCTGTTCAGTGTTAATTTTGTACTAATGATGTGTAGGTTCCGCACCAGACATTGCAGGACAGGGCATTGTCAACCCAGTCGCAACCGTCCTCTCCATCAGCATGATGTTCAAGTACTCGTTATGTCTGCCAGAAATTGCGACCAAGATCGATGAGGCAACAAGAATCACAATCGACAAGGGCATACGGACCGGCGATATCGGAGGCAAGTCCAAGACCGCTGAGGTCGGCGATGCGATAGCTGCCGAGCTTGAGACTCTGCTCAAGAAGTAAAAAGTCATTCATGATCTTGGAATATCAAACAAAGATATCGGCGCATGTTCTATGAACCCAACTTCGAATATTTCTATCCCAGTTTGACCGCGAACATGCTGTGCTCACACAGAGCAATGTTCATTAGCTTCGAAGCCCATATAGGAACGTCATGTCAACCTGTCCTTTGAACGACGTCCTTTCCCTCTCGAGCATGTCACACCTTATTTACCGTCGTCAGTCGCGGCAGCTACTGAGGACTCTAATCCGAAGCCTGAGGAGTTCATATTATGCACGCGCAATAACGAGTAGTGCACGTTCAACAGTGGAGCCTTGGATATACGTACACAATTAAGCACGATGACTGGTGGAAGTAGAGAACAATATACTGAGTGTACGTGTGTGAGGTAGAACTTCGCCCGGCCTGCGGCAAAGGTCCAAAGGCAATTCGCACTTAATATGGGAATAGAAGGATTGCGTGTTCTCGAATCCTGAAGGATTAGGTTCGTCGGTCAGATATCGATAGCAGCAGCGCGAAGTTGGGATGTAATGCAATGCAATGCAGTACAGATGAAATAACCGGGTTTCGCGAACAACAGTCCGCTGCAGATATCGTTTACCTCAAACGACACCAACGTACAATATGAGTACACCGAACTAGTTCGAAGGATGGGGGCCCAGTGCTCGGAATGGAAGCTCTGCGGCATCTCAGTGTCCGTTTTGGGTCAGCGTGTGTGAGCTGCATTTGGGCAACAGACTTTATTCACGGACGACGAATCAGCACTCGCACACATCTTTGACTTTACCACAACCGTAGCTTAATCTATGCACGACTATGTGTGATTGGTCAGTTACGTTTTATGCTACGCTGCATATGGTTAGTAAGGTGGTCACATGATGTCCCATCTCACCCGATGTACGGATCATCGCCTAGCTATCTCGCATCCACGGTTGTTCGTCTGGCCCCAGACACACGAAACTACTCGGCATGGCATCACGAGAAACTCAGACCGCTCCACCAAATATAGAACTCTTCTATAAGTGTCTCTCGCCGGCACCAGACACTGACAGTACTGTCGCCGCCAAAGCGTCTATCGTTTTCCTCCACGGCCTGGAAACATCGCATATCGAATTTTCCCGCGTCACTCCATTCCTCGAGAAGGACTATGAGCTTATCTTGGTCGATCTACCAGGTCACTCAAACTCCAAAGATGTCCTGCCTCTTACCATGGAGAAGGCCGCAAACGCCGTATGCCAACTCATATCGGCGCAAGTCCGCGGCGGCAAAGCACATGTCGTAGGGATGTCACTCGGCGGCTATGTTGGACTCGAGCTTGCGCAACGATATCCAGAGCAGGTGCTCAGTCTATTCTGCACGGGGTGCGCGCCAGATAGCGGCATACGCAGCTTCTTCATGTCGCGGCCGAGGCTCATGGCAGGAGTTGGCGTCCTCGCCAACAAGCTACCTGTTAGCGATGCGATGTTCTGGGCGCCAATTGGCGTGCCTCCGCATCCTGAAGTGAGAGCGGAGATGCAGAAAAATCAGTCCATGGAGCTGCTGACTGCGGGGTACACTGCAGTTAATACAGTGACCTTGGAGCATCTCGCGAAGATCAGCGGAGTGAGGATCGCGATCGTAGCGGGTGCGAAGCGCGATAGTGTGAAGGATGCGAAGGAAGCGGGGGTGGTGCTTAGTCGGAAGAATCAAGAGTGCAAAGCGTTCGTAGTTAGAGAGGCTGTTCATTTGTGGGATCTGCAGCTGCCCGAATTGTTCGCGCAGGGCGTGAGGGCTTGGATCGAGAAGAGTAGGATGCCGAAGGATTTTGAGATGCTGTAATGTGGCGGAGGCTTGAAAGTGTCGTGGAGGTTGCTCAGCTGATACAATGGCACAATTGAGCGACATGTAGGGCAAAGTGAATCCGTGGTCATGTCCGCATCTCCAGAAGCCGCAGTGTCACATAAGACTCCGAGGACGTGAGAAAAGATCAATACACGTAATCGTTGAAGGATTTGTGTCACCACATTCAACCACCGGACTTGCGTCGTACATATGCAGGGGCTGGGAGCTGAGTTACGACGCAGGGCGAGCGGCTGAAAAGCGTGAACGGAAAATGCTGGACTTGATAGTTACACTGGAGGGTTTTTTTTTGATGGATCTAGGAGAGATGCTACTCTTCTTGTCGAGTCTGGAGCCTGGTGTTCCAAACGGAGATGAGCGTCTTGCCCCATTTTTTCTCTACGCGACGCCGCGGGGAAATAACCCGGTCCTAGCAGCGGGAGTGGGATCCTTGCCATGCTCAGAGAGCACACGATGGCGGACCGTGACTGGCCCTTTCGACATTGCAGGGCTTGAGGCAAGCAATCTAGTTCCTTGCCAAACGCTCCTCTGAGCAAACGTCGAAATCAAAGGATAACGATACCATGACACGATGTTGGATTGGCTGGAGACCATCAAGGATGCGGCTGTCTGTCATGGTTGCAGAAGAAGTGTCTGTGCACTCAAGATTTCCCAATCGACAAGGAGGACGTTGGATTTGTGAAACAGTAGGGCAGCAGTGGGCGTCTGGTCGGATCCGCCGCCTTGGCAGTGCCACAAAGTGCTTCATCGTCGATTTTCGTATCGACATGCAGAGACTATGGCTGGCGGCAGCTGATTAGGAAGGAAGTTCGAATGTGGAGTCAGTTTCGGATGCATACGGACAAAGTGCTTGGGGATTGGGCAAAGCACCAGCGAAATTGCTTACGCTCACCGCAACAAGAACGTTGCTTGCATGGTATGCGAGTACAGTCCACAGACTTTGCTGCCTCCTGAGGAGTCCTGACGCCTGTCGCCTGTGACTCGTGAAAAGCGAGTTCCCGTGCTGGCTGAGTCTGAAGAGTGGATCAGGCCCGTACTGCCAAGACGAACACGAACTCGGAGGAAGGCGAACGAGGCCAAGACGGACAGTGGCCTAGAGCGGAAGCTGCATGCCGCCGCTCTCGCACACTTGCATCATTTGCGGCGTCGGGCCACACCTATGACGTGGAGGAGAAGGGTGGAAGAACAGGAAGAATGGCGATACGCCCCTTGGGTGCCGTCGTGCCGGCCGCGTTGGTCTAATGTAAGTGGATCCTTCGTTATACCGTCTCCGGCCAGATCCTTCTCGCGAATGCTCATACGTGTGAGCGCGAAGGGGTGAGACAGTGGTGTGCAAGGAGGAGTCCAGATCATGGAAAGCGTCAACGTTCATGGCATCTCTCGCTGAAAAGAAGGAAAACCAACAGCATTGTGATTCCCAAGGGCATTTCTACTGTCACGTCGCTAGCAAATGTTCTTTGATGTCGTTTAGGAGACATTCTTGGTCCATAGCACGTGGCGAGGTTAGGCGAATCAGACTGAAGACGGTATCGATATCGCGACGTCGGCAGCACTGCCGAGGTCGTCCTTGTAGAGGAAGACACCAAATGACAGGCAGAAATGATAATCAGGGACATGGGAGTCTGTACGACGATCAGACAGCCTTACCTCTTGTCTTTTGACAGTCGACGCACAGATGCGCCAATCTCTTTCGCGTGCGGCTCCGCGTCAGCCATACCACAGTCGGCAAGGCGTGAAACGTCAAACTGGACCTCCCAGCCAGAACACCACAAAAGTTAGCCGTGCCTTCGGGCAGAGGATGCTTCGAAGCGCCACACGTCTCCGCGGCTCGCCGTTTCGAAACAGTGTAGCACCCGCTCCTGCAGGTACGCGAACAAACACCTTGCTCACATAGGCTGGTGACAGTCATGCTCCGCCGGAAAGGATCCACCTGCGGAGACTTTGCCTTTGCATGCGGGTCACACAACGGCTTACACGCCCTGCATCTGAGCATCCTGTAGCGGAAGGGTAGGTCAGCGCGTCGAGGCGTCTTGGTAGTGCTCTGGGGAGATGTGGTTAAAAGCAGGACGCTGCTCATTTGGAAAGCCGGCATCACTTCCAGTGAGACACACACATTCCCTCGTGACAAGCAAGTCTTTGTCGACATTCCTTTTACCTTCACTATTTTCAGTTTAGAAACGCAAGGTCGTTCTCTTTCTTTCAAAGTCTTCACACCTTTTGAGTTGACCTCAAAAAGTCATTGAAGCATCAAACTTTGACGACCAGTCACAATTACCTTTAAGGTGTTCTACTTTATCACTTGATACCCACAACCCACCAAGAACATCTCTGAGAGACCTTCAAGACAACACGATGTATACGAACGCACTCTCCCTGCTCGCCCTGGCCGGCGCAGCCCAAGCTCACATGAGCATCTTCTACCCACCTCCGCTAGGTGGCGATCCCAGCATCAACCCTCAGTCGACCGCCGTTGACAAGCAGTTCAACTACCCTCTCGGATGCTGTGGTTCAGACGGCCCTACCGAACCCAGCCCTGGTCTCTGCCGTGGTCACCTTGACAAGTTCGACACCGAGGAGGCTTCTGTCACCTGGCAGGCTGGTGGTGACGCCTACTTCCAGCTCACGGACCACAACTATGACCCCAACGCTCCGGGTTCCACTCACTATGGAGGATCGTGCCAGGTTGGCTTCTCCGTGGACAAGGGCAAGACATGGAAAGTTGCAGCATCATACCACGGCGCCTGCCCCAAGCACACTGAGGATGGCTCACCTGAGGCTCAGACCTTCGACTTCAAGGTCCCTACTGGCATGCCTGAAGGTGATGCTATCTTCGCATGGACTTGGCTTAACCGGTAAGTTGGTGCTGTAAGAGATGTGTGCGAGCTTTTACTGACCTCGACAAGTGAACATGAGGCCTTCATGAACTGTGCCAAAGTCAAGATCACCGGAGGATCTGGCAGCACCACCCCATCCAATCCTTCCACGCCAGCCCAGTCCGGCACTGCACCTCAGCCACCTTCTCAGTCATATGGCTCCAAGCCTGCGCCGTCTCAAGCGCCATCCGAGCCTCAAACTCCCGAGGAGACCGAGGAAGAGCCCGAGAGCACCGACGACACAGAGGACGTTGAGGACTCTGATGAATCCGACTCCGAAGGTGACTGGTCCAAGAAGCCATGGTGGGCTTACAAGCCCCACCGTGAAGTCAAGCAGGGCGCTCGCCGGTACACTGTCGATGGTCACTCCTGCGAATGCCGTCGCGAGCCCGGCAACTCTCGCTGCTACTGCGAGACCACGGACTCAGAGAAGCGTGCCGTCATTGAGAAGAAGGCTCTCCGCATTCACCGTCGCACTCTTTACAAGCGTGTCGACGCGTGCGACTGGAACTCTGCTCCTGCCATGGAAGTTTCGTACTACACCTCTGACGCCAAGTGCGCACCCAACGCCAAGATTCTGACTCCCGAGAGTGACAACTTCGAGCTCGGCTGGGACGTCAGCTGCGGTGTCGTTGAGGGCGATGGCGAGTACAGGATCAAAATGATGGAATGTAATATGTACGGTGCTTGAGCGCATACATCATCATCAACTGACCGTCTTACTTTCTTGTCACATACCCATTTTTGCATCATTCTTTTCTCTCGCTTGCATGGGGCTCAGGTCCCCCTTTCTTCACTTCTTTCGGGTTGATTGGCTGCATCTTGCACCTTCGCCTGCATCTTTCTGTGGTCACAGAATGTGACTTGCTGTCACCCGATGGCATTGCTTTGTGGTTGCAGGCTTTTTGGTCCCTCGCTACAAACAACAAAACTCTTCATGTCATTCATGCATATACATTACGACTCGGTTTGGGTCATAGTAGGCATATGGGAAAGGCCTAGGATATCATAGATATCTACACATGGAATTAACATGAATTCCTCCTTTCAAGTACTCATCTGAATGTGTCTAAGTGATTGTCATGCGAAGGTAGAAGTCCAATCGCTCCAGCGCGTAGAGACATACACTTTGTCCCTGCACCTAGAGCAGTCCGCACTGTCGAGCACTCAGACTCCTCTCTTCTCCTGATGACTGGTCTGCGGGCCAAGATCTTCGTGTCATACTCCCGACAGTGACAAACGAACAAGTCGACACAATTTTGCAAGACTTGAGAGACTACCTGACTCAGCTGCAACATATACCGAGAGAAGCGAACCCTAGTTTTCCCATCCATAACGCACTGGGTGGAGGTATCTTGGACCAGCGTATTCCCGAATCGAAACTTGGGGGATTGCAGTTTCAAAATAAGCCAGATTTGGTGCATACCTTGCCGACGATTTGCCTCTTCACGAAGACATGTTGGCGCAAGTCTTGCGAACGCAAAGTGTCAAATACGACGTTGCCCATTCTTTACGCATGCCGAACTCAACATGCGGGACATTCTAGTGCTTGCCAGTTCGACACCGCCCTGGTAGATTTGATCGTATCAGGAGCCGCCTCATCTGTTCGAAGGAGAAGATGAGAGAGGTATTCAAATACATAGTGTACTGGTCCAGTTCCGCCTTGCTTTAGCGAGGTGTGTGCGATTGGTTCTGTCGATCTTATTTAATCGACAGGGATGTCCAGCCCCGACCTTCTCCAAAGGCTACTTAGCCTCGCTGTAGGCCGAAAGCCACGGCTGACACAGCCCGAATGCGCCCCCCAACATCTTGCTTATGCTCTCAGCGTGAAATGCCAGCCAACTCCACCACGACAGGAAATGAGCTAGAACTACAGCATACGTAGGACTATCACCTACGGTCCACTCATCATGCGGCTCTTGAAGATCGACTCCGCTGAAGGGCTTACTATGGTCAATTGCACGAGCAGAAACATTCCGCCTTATGCGATTCTGTCGCATACCTGGATGGGCGACGACGACGAGGTCAGCTACGAAGACTGGACAGCGGGTATTGCTGAAAGTAAAGCTGGGTACGCAAAGATCCGTTCATGCGCGGAACAGGCTATAAGAGATGGTCTTGAGTACATATGGGCGGACACGTGCTGCACTATACAGACTCACCACTGACGACAATGCCCTACAAAAAGGGTGGCATATGCCGCCTAAAATGGCGGCAGAATGTACGTAGCTTTTCAATACAGACGTATTGATTTTTTCTTACCGTTTGCCCAGCTCCAGCTTGGCCAGCTCCTCCGTGATCGCGCCATGTACTGTACCTAGGGTTCCCATACCCGATCCGCTATCGCCTTCCCTCCTTTTCAAGCCTCAGCGCACGTTACCGCGAATGATGTCGTCCTTGCCGCCTACACAAACCGTCTTATAATAGAAACATCTCACCACATTGACTACATCCTTGTCAGTTGCCTCAAGTAGCAGTCTACCCTCCTCTCCCTGATTCTGCCGTGAATACCTGAAAACGAGGGGTGCCCGCAACTCGTCCCCGTCACGACAGGCGCTCTAACAGGTCATGGCTCGACGAACAACATAAGCTACGCGCTTTATGACCTTGTCAAGGATGAGCCGCTTTGTGCGACCATCTCGTTCGATCTCAATGTACTGCGTATCCCTGACTGAAACGATCGTGGCGTCGAACCCAAGCTATTTCTCGTTTAAACGTTGAAACCCGAGATCGTGCTATTTCAAGACCCGGTGTGATAGAGGACTAAGTGACTATTTGTAGTACATCATCTACTATTAGAGCTTGTCTTGCGCAAATGCCGTAGCACCAACTACTTTTGGCCTTTATCCAGCCCTAATTACCTGACATCACGTAAAGACAATTAGAACATGGCTCACAATCTGATGAGACTTCTCTCAGGGTGGTGGAGCTCAGCGAAGGTTCGAATACAGACAAGCTGCTGCCTAGGTAGCCTATCATATCGGCGCTAACAAGTAGATGTTGATAGAACGACTACCCTCTGGCTCAACGGGACAGAAGGCTGGCGAAGCGCGATCCTATCATGCGATCTTTCTCGCGATAAGAACTATGTCTCCCTCCAGACCGTTACGCACATCTTCCCTGGATATATGGAGTTTCCGCATCAAGGCTAAAGAGGCTCACATGAGATTGGGCAAGTTGAGTTGATATAGAGATTTGAGACGAACGGTAAAGAAGAGTATAGAATGTCATTCTGTATTCTGTCTGATCTACCGTATGATGCAGCTTTGGGAGCATCAGACGCAAAGCGGTTCAATCACCGCGACAATCAATACTTCGGAAATCCTGAGTGCTATAACACTCTCTATATTATCTTCGGAATATTCTTAGCTACTACCATAGCTCTCGTCTGGTGGCAGTAACTCTAGTTGGTGTTTATTAGCAGGATGTATACATAACGTAAACCATCAGCGAGCCCGCCACATCACCGAACCCGCCAAAAACGCTTGGCACGAGCAACACAGGTTATGAATCTTCAATTTAATCGCTATCGAACAAAGAGCCAGCGTACTAAGTGCTTACATCTGATTTACAAGAAGCTTCTGTATCCTTCTTGCACGTTCGCGCGTTGTGCCCAGTCTTTCCACAGTTCCCACAGCGCCGTAGTGCTGGTTGAGCTGGTTCTTGATTACCACTACTACGAGCCTTCTTTGATTGCTGAGGTGCTGTAGACGCCTCAGCAGCTACCTGCGCTGCTGCAGTCCCATACTCCATAGTCCCACCTTGCTGAATCCGCTTCCTTTTGCGCGATTTCCGCTTAGTCATTACTGCTAACTGCTCCTCAACCTCGTGGATACGGGCAATAAGCAGCGCGTTCTAGTGCAGCATAAGTTCAGCTCCCTTTATAAGCTGCGAGAAGCCTGTCTGCGCTGTAACTGGGGACCGAGTAAAAGACTCGCGTATAAGCTTTGACTGAGATCCAAACTCGTGTGTATTGCTTGGAGTCTTCGACTGCCATGGCGTC
>QVXC01000570.1:0-19019 GCA_003501895.1 Phaeosphaeria sp. A1 3.1a | reverse complement strand
TATAAGATTATTACGCTCCGCATGCCAGCTCACTCATCTCATCTACTTCAGCCTCTTGACGTTGGCTGCTTCTCACCATTGAAGCGGGCGTACAGCCATGAGATCGAGGGCCTGATCCGCCACCACATCAACCACATCACAAAGCTTGAGTTTCTACCTGCTGTCAAGGCAGCGTACGATCGATCGTTTACAACAGCCAATATACAAGCAGCGTTTCAAGGCGCAGGTCTTATCCCACACCAGCCAGACGTAGTCCTGTCAAAGCTTGACGTACAGCTGCGTACGCCAACGCCGCCAGCTGCTCTCATAGACGCTCCTTGGGAGGCGCGTACGCCGAGCAACGTACGCGAGCTTGAAGCCCAATCAACGCTGATACGTGAGCGCGTACGCAAGCATAAGAGCTCATCACCAGCTTCAATTATTGAGATGCTTGATCAGTTCAAGAAGGGGGCAGAGGTGATGATGCTGTCTGCAGAGCTGATGCGCGATCGGATCGCCAGCCTTGAGAGTGCAAATAAGGCAGCGTCTGCGCGTCGGCAGCGCAAGAAAAGGCGTCTACAACATCAAGGAGTGCTGAAAAAGGGAGCTGGTGAGGACTTACTTGCTTAACGTGAGGCTGCGCAGCAGATTACTCGTACAGAGCGTCAAGAAGAAGAGCAATCAGGTGTTAGCCGTCAGGCTCTTGCACGCTGAACACGCTGCAGAGAGCGTGCGCATAACTCACGTACATGTAAAAGAGAGCCTGTAGCTGCTGTTTGATCTATTGTATTAATAGCTATCTATTATTTTATTGCGTTGTTGAGATATCTGCGTGCAAAGGTGCGCAAAGTTGGTGAGGTGGGCCACTCGTTTGCCACCTACGTTAATCATGTAGCATAGTTTATGTAAGACTGCTAACATAGGTGGCAAGCGAGCGCCGCACCCTAAAACTCACCAAAAATCGCAAAACGTGTACTGGAATATCTCTACAACAACAGAGCAGTAAATTCTGAAAATTGCTATCTAGCTTTCTATACCTAACATATAGCTCTCCTTTAGCTTAGAAGGTAGATTATCATATAGTTCTTAAGATATAGCGCTTTTGCTGGTAATAAGAGACAGAAACTGAATATCTCTATAATAGTTAGGTTTCTTACTCTAGAACTTTAGTCAATGTCTTAAAATATGTATAGAAAGCTAGGTAGCAATTTTCAGGATTTAATGCTCTGTTGTTGTAGAGATATTCCAGTACACGTTTTGCGATTTTTGGTGAGTTTTAGGGTGCGGCGCTCGCTTGCCACCTACGTTATGGCATATTAGAACACATCGTCGGAAACCAAAACCAGGCGATCGGAAAGGCGGGATGCTAAGAGTGAAGCTTGATCGACCCCTTGGTTCAACATGTCCATCTTGGTCCTGGGCCTCAATAAAGATGCCCCAGCAAATCACACATATTGAGAGTGCCATGGGCGCATGGCAGACCAGCGAAAGAATGCTGGAAGGGAAGATCAAAGACAGACACTGGGTGGTCAAAAACACGGCAAATTCATTCGGAAAATTAAACCCTGCTGATCCTGCGTACTTGGAGTTAGAGGCTACTCTGTTCCCGTGGTACATGCGTACCATTTGCGTGAAAGCAAAGTTTCATCGCGAAGGTAACCATCAATATTCAACGTGGGACCTACACGTCAAACGGCACAAAACCGAATTGCTTTGTACAACAGACACTGAAGAGCTCGTTGCCGACAACGCCGCGGTCGAGGTTTTCCTTGACGCCCATCTTCGGAAGGAAGGCATGAGTGAAGAGCAGTTCCACAATTGCGTCAATACCAAGCCTCCTTATTGTAGACTTGCACGGGTCTACTTGATGCCTGTAATACGTAAACAGAGCCTCCCAAGAGCATTCGATGCGATGCTCATATTGATCCGCATCCCTCCCGTCAATGGCAAATCTAATTGCTACAAGCGAATTGGATTACTCAAGATTCTGAATGAAAGAGCGGATATAAAGACTTGGAACGACATTACATTAGATCGCGTCCAGCCGATCGATGAGAGGTTCTGGCTGTTCTGACGATATACAAGCAAGTGTCGATATCAAGTTGCAGAACTCCCTAATCTGTTGTTGCTAGACTTATAGCTTAGGTATGAACTATATATGAGTAGTGTCGCAATACTGTTAGCAGATTAATTTAAATTTCTGCAGTCAAATTCAGCGCGTATAAGCGACTTGTGAATCTTTTGCACGCGCTCACAGGTCGCCAATTAAGATAGAATGTTTACTACGTTCCCGATCTATCGTCTGATGCATGATTGTAGCTGAAGTTCAATGCATTCGTGACGGTGGTATAGGGCGATGAGTGAGTTGCTGAGTGCTAATGTACAGCTATGAGAGAGGGGGGAGATAAGTGTAGTGCGCATGAACGAGCGCGTAATTAAGGGCGCCTTGTTGTTTCAATGACCACTGAAATTTGTAAACAGTCTGGAGTTGAGAAAGAAGATTACAAGTGCCCGATCGAATGTGGAATCAACGGCGTCTGACTATGGTAAATTACCGTGAAACTGTAGCAAACAAACGGTAAACAGTACCTGGATATCTGGCTCATCGGACAAGTAAACTTGGTTTCAACGTCCTACGGTCGTATGTGAGAAAACTGGCTTGTTATACATGATATATCAAAACCAGTCAGCACGCGGCTGTTGCAAGTCTAGCGACGCTGAATGCTACTCCTTATCCGTAATCACAGGCTTCAAAAGCTACCTGAAAAAGTTAACCTGCAAAAAGGATCACACATAGTCGACACTCGAAGACTTTCAATGCAGTATCCTACAGTCGGTTAGCTGTGAGTAAGATCTCATGGGCTTCAGCTCACCAAGATGATCCCGTAGATATTCGGTATCGGCTGGGGAGAGCGCAGGATGAAAATTCTCCTTGAAGATCCACATACGCAACTGTCTCTGAAATGAGGTGCATTAGTATGTCCTATACAGACAACAATGATCATGCTTACCAGGCAATGAAGTTGGTGGTAAATTTCCAGGGAGGCAAGGTATTCCCCACCTACTACCTTGATGTAATTTTCTGTTGCAGACCATGGAAGACTAGAAGAAACCTCGCTCCTTGAAGCATTAGAGTAAAGAGCTGACATTCTGATTAGCTCGATGGTGCCATTAGACCTAGATCGCGGTAGCTTACGCAAGATCAGATCGCCGCTTCTTTGAAATGAAGATGTTGCAGAAAAGGTTCGAAGAAGAAAGAAGGACATCGAGATGCGGTATGTCTTACTAACAAAGAGATAACGCGAGGAAATTGTATGTGATGATGTAGCAGAAAGATCAGTGTCAAGCGGAACCTAAACATGCGTTCGAGACATGTCCACATCTCAGGTTTTCTGGAGCGAGCAGAACAGCCGAACAATGTCAAGATTCCAGCATTTGAAAGAAAGATAATGCTCTTAGGCATGGATTAGCAAGGCTTAATCTTCTGAATTTGACTATAGCGCAGGATAGAATAAACGTATCCATGCTCGCTCGCATTCTATTAGTACAAGAAAGACTGCCTCAAATAGTATCGGGCTTCCTCGTCAGCTCTTCAAGAGAAGTCAAAAGTAGAAGAGCAGATGCATACCCAGGCTGCTTCTTCAGCTTTTATAAGAAGCCGACAATCTGGAGTTATGAAACAGCTTACTAGCAATTTCAATAAGAAGAAAACGCACATTCAAGACCTCATCACCTTCATTTGGATGAAGAATTTTTTTGAGACATGATACGACATGACATGTGAGGAATTTAAAGAGGAGAATACGAGGCCAGCACAAGAGTACAGAATGTCAATTAATCGTCATTCTTTTTTAAAAGAGCACAGAGGGCCAAAAGACACATCACTCGACGACTGTGACTCTTAGCAGCGGACAAGCAGGAAAAAACATGCGTGCTCACAAGCGTTATTTCGGAATCTGGAGAATGATTTTTGTGATGGGGAGAACAGAAAGACAAGATATGTGAGTGCTCGTGGCCCGGAAGAATGCAGGAAACTCATGATGATTTGATGCCATTAAATCCCCTCGCAGATCTAGCGTCTATATCACAGACCCAACAAATCCGGAACGCCATGCTCATAAACAGCCCAGATAATACCATATACAAGGGGTGGAGAGTCATGATCCATTTACGCAAAACGCCTTTCCAAAGATGCAGTCGATGCCGTCTATCCGGAGATATTCCTCAACTCTTCGCATTCCTTACTCGAGCCGTCCCATCATGTTCTTCCTGACCTTCGTGTTGACAACACCACCCACCCCAAAGGCCGGAATGATCCTACACATCCTCGCTGCTGCGCTCTTCGCCCAGTCCCGTAAGACTCTCGCTGCCCTTCCGTCTGGTCCACCTACACCCACGCCTGGCCGGTTGTATAAGTCTAGTCCGAGCAAATGAAGCGGCGTTGAGAGCAGTTGTACGGCCGCAGGTGTGATGAATTGCGCAGCGCTCGCACTGCTCATGTATCTCTGCACGCCCTCGCTCATGTGTTGTTCCATCTTAGGTGCAAGTAGTGGAGGCAGGTTGAATGATGCGAAGATGGTCATGCAGTCGCGGACTGTGAAGAGGGCGAAAGTTGGGAGCGGAACGGGGCGGTTCGAGCCTGTTGAGCCAAATAACTGAGTGAATTTGTTGTCTTTGTATAAGCAGAGGGCGAGGTTCGAGGTGGAGACTGCGAGGAACTTTGAGGTCCCGGCGGTTGTGGAGGCCGCGTCCGTAGAATGAATTGTAGACGAAGCGGTGTCAATCGTATTCGCTGTGAGGTAGGTGCCGAAGTAGAGGCTCTGTGAGGTGATACGTTAGAGCGGGCTCAGAGTGCGAGGAAGGATCAGGTGTTGGAACGTACAAAAATCAGAACGAAAGGTTTTGAGGAGATGAAGCGGTGTGGTCGGAGCAACATGTCTCTTGCACTCTGCTTCAGGCTGTCGCCCAAGGTGTTTCTTCCACTTGCGTTCTCTATTATACCCTTATCAATCTGAATCCACGGTGTACGAAGTCAGCAATGTCTCACATATACACTTCGTACAGCGAGATTCTTACCATGGTGATGATGGGTGCTACAAGAGCGCCAGCACCACCTGCTGATAGCGCATCCGCACCTATACGCAGTCCCAGCTTCGACGTATTCCATTCGCGCTTTGGAACGGCAGGCGAGTTCTCCATGGCCGGTTTCGCATTCGGACTCGGGCCTGCGGTAGGCAGTGTAGGCAATGGCAGTCTCGGCTTTGGGACAGCGGCGGGTATCGGTGTATCGTAGCCAGCGACAGCGGGCGCATGTGCTTCAGCTATGGGTGGAAGTGTGCTTGATAGAAATCCCTCTTTTGCGGGCGCATTCATCGCGCTTCTGTTTTCCCCCATTGCAGCTTTCTCCGGTGATTGATAAATTCTCTCTTGGTATGCCGCATGTATACCGCAGGAGTCGTTGTGTCACTGGAACTCCAAATATCGTATGGACGTGTATCCAACGGTGAAGCAACCAGTGAAGGAGTCACCGTAGATTTGAAGGCGAAGCAGCGGTGATGATGTCGTAAGAAATGGTGGCCGCCGTTTAGCGCTGATGGTAGATAGCTGCCGGTGAGACATTCAAAAGCCGACCGAAGTCGGAGTAAGTGCGACCGAGCTCCAGTTCATCATGCCTCATTGGCTTTCGGAGTCGACCGAGTGCCGGATTTGCACTCAGTGCAATTGACGTCGGGATGGATAAGGGTACAGGCGGCTGAGCGAAATGAATGCGCTCCTCTGCGGGGGAGTGACGAAGACGCGGAGTTCGCGACCAGTTCAAGGCGTAAGGCTAGCTTCGGCTGAAGCTCTGCGTCGACCCTCGTCTTGGCCTACTCTAGGATTGTTTGCATACTTTGGGATAGTGATCGTGGGTTGAGGACTGTCGACATCGGAACGATCGCTGTCGTCACAAAATGCATGGTACAAATTAAAAGAGCCATGATATGAACAATTGGTCGTACTCGTCTCATTCTCGTTATTTCATCCACCTTACCTCCACCGCCCAGCCCATGATCTCCATCCAAAGCCAATAACAATGGTTCCTGCCTATATCCGGATAGAAGAGAGAAGATGTAAGCATGACCACCATGCACCCATGATGAACGCCGACAAACGCCTTGCGACCCATGAATCCTTGCGAATGTTGACCTTTTCTAACGCCAGAGAAGCGTTGTACAAAAGACGTCCACAAAAAAGTGGCTGCTATCATGCCGACAGCAGCAGCCGCCGAAGAAGAAGAAATTATAATTAGAATCGAACATCGCAGCATTCGCCCATTACTGCTGCCATCATGCCTTATCAGTAGTCATCCCAGTCTTTTGGTGTGACCTTCAATGTCAACGTGGGATTTCTCTCCACTGCAATTTCTAGGTCCTCATCGCTCCAGATATCAAAGAGAGCTTCTTCATCCGCTGTCATTGTGTCTTTGTACTGGATCGACAACTCTTGATCTGGCTCATCCGGGTATTGCAATTTCCTCCTCTCCTTGACCTTTTTGTAGAGATCTGCAAATCTGAGTGAGATGGGCATACGAATCACTACGCAACTGTTGTCCTCGAACAGAATTCTGATTTTCAATGCCGTGGATTTGCTAGTGTTCGTGTTCGCGGTGGCCGTCGAAGAGTGCGAATGTTGGTGGGTCATTGGTGGCGGGTTCAGATTGGAAGAGTATGCTTGAGAGACGGATGATTGGCCGCGCTGATGGCTAGGGTAGTTGGATCCGGTTGAGTACGGGGTGACTGGGGTGGTCGCCTGTAATTGATCGGCTGAAGACTGCCTGCTGGCGCTTTGCGACTGACCAGACGAGTGTGCAGACTGCTGCGACAGCCTATACTCCTCTGCAGCTATCACGTCCGGGTCAATCTCATAGTCACCCTGCCTGGGTGCAAAGAACCCCTTGACCAGCGGTCCATGAGTTATGTGAGTCCCCAGCTTCAGCAAGTTCTTGATGTACTCGTCGAGGTTCGCGCGGCGACCATTCGAAATATTGTCGGTAACGTACGTGACCGGACCGGGCATGAACGGAAGTGTCCGTTCTCCTGACCCGCTTGTGCCCGCCTCGACCGGGTACGTCGCGATGAGCTGGATCTGGAGGTCGTAAAAGTCTTGGTACAGACGCTGCAGCTCCCAGTGTCGGCCATCCTCCATCTGACACTCAATGATAAACCAGAAAATGTCGTCGGCGAAACAGTAGCGGGGCACGTTTGCTTTAACAGGCGCTAGTAAATTATCCGATGTACGGTATTGCCCGCGCTGCGGCTGTTGCGCCATGGACGCATTGCGAGAGTGGGATATCTGTCTCGTGGTCAGCGTGCGCTGCAGCTATCAATTAGGCAAAACTCACCGAACCGGCCTTGCCGTGAACACCGTTTTGGCTCCGCACGCTCATGCGCTCCATGCCCTGCTGCAGTGTTTGCTGGGAGTTTGTTTCGAGCTTGCCGAGGGGTATGCTGCCGTTCTTGTAGTCTGCCGCCATCTTTTTCCACTCCTCGACCTTGGGGACGCCCGCTGCGGTGACGGCTGCCTGTGTGTCGGCGACAGCCTGGCCGGTGGTCATGTCTCGGATCTCAATGAATGAGACGGGGATGAGACCGGGCCCTCCCAGGCGTGTGATGGGTTTTGCGACGAACCACTCTGGGTTCGACTGTGCAATGACAATGATAGCCTCGCCCTCCTTTGCCTCGAGCTCGTCGGGCCGCTCCGCCTTGAAGTCGTAGATGACAATGCCGTAAACCATGGCGCCCTGCTTGCCGGCGCGCGACAGGCGCATCGATGGGGGCATCATGTCGAGCGGGTTGCTGGGGCTCGCGATGCGCTCCTGGTAGCCCGAGTCGTGGGGCTGCTGTGATTGCTGCTGGGCCTGCTGCGGCGTTGCTGAGCGCGGTGCTGAGCCGCCGCTGTCGCGCACTGTCTTGCCAACGCCTTCAAAGTAGGATACGGGAACGAGGCCGCGGGTGCCGTGCAGCGGATTGCAGGCTTCGTACCAGTCTGTGTCGTTTTCGCGGCCGACAACGTGCAGGAAGTCGCCCTGAGAGAAGCTGAGGTAGCCGGCGTCGAGATTGGAGTCGGGGGCCTGGTAGTCGTAGAGGGCTTTAATGACCTGTGAAATGAGACTTGTTAGCTCCGCGCGCTCGTGCCAGGCCGTGAGTTTCAAGAGTCGCCATCAGAACTCTCTCGCGACTTTTTCACCGCTTCCCACCAGGCCGCTGCTCACCCCTCCCCCTTCGGGAAAAGCGCGGGCGAGCTCCTGCGACAGCTGCGAGAAACGGACAGTGTGGGGGTGGATCAGTGAAACGCACCTTCTTGGGTGGGACTATCGCGATGGCATCTTTGGGCGGGATGGAGATGTGGTGCGGCCTCGTGTCCTTCTCTCCTTTCATCGACCGGCGGAACTGCAGTAGCAACAATCGTTAGCACATGCGCGCGGATAAGGTGACTCGAGCCGCTAGGGGCGCAGTGGCGGGGCGCTCTCACCTTCATGGTTGGAGCGGTGGACAGGAGTGCAGTAGTGAACGGTATGCGCGCGCACTAGGTGAGGTGCAAGTTCGCCGTGCTGGTGAAAGGGACGAGCGGCGCAGTCGGAGGTTTGTAGAACAGGCAGGTCTAGCTATGACACGACACTGGCAGGCCAACACCCAAAACCAGAACGCAGGACGAGAACAGACCAGGGACGGGACCGACTGGATGGCGTGTGCGGGGACGGCAATGCGAGTTGATCAGGGCTCGTGCTCTGCCTATTACTCGTCTATTCGGATGAGCTCTCCAAATGACTTCGCCCGGCGGTGCGTGGGTGGCGGCCAGCAGGCGGTATCGTCGTGGGCGCAGTCGTCCTCACCCAAAGGGCAGCCAGAATGAAGCGGCTCTTCCGTGCTCGAAGGGATCCTGGTCGGATTCTGCCACTTGGCAATCGGACTCCTGTCACCGGGTGGGGGATGCGGGCGTGGCTGTGGCGCAAGGCGGCCTCAAAAAAGCACACCCTTTGTTCAAGGCGCGCGTGAGGGTTCTGGTGACGTTGAACGTGGACGACGCCGAGCACAGTGCAGAGAGGGCCGGGAATGTGGTGACTTTTGAAAATATGCCACTGTGGAGCACAAACGGCCAGCCCTAGGACTCCAGGCCTCCACCATCGCGTGCCCAAGACCTAGCCCAGCTGGTCCTGCCAATCTGCACATTACCATCCTGTCCGGCTGTCGAGGTACCGCTCCGTAGCTTACAGTTGTGGTAGGAAGAATGCCTGCAGCAGCCAATGGGAGCTGGGCGCAAGAGCACAATAGCAAAGCCGCCATGCCCGAACATGTCATACCTTTCATGCAAAAGCCTGTCCACCGCGTGTCCATTCCACAGCCGCAGAGAACCTTGCCGCCTGCATGTTCGGGACTCCACAGCTCAGCGCATTTCAACATTGGGCCGCTGGGAAGATGCCAGCAGGCCGAGCGCTGTACTCGCCCATCCCATCCTGCCGGGCACCGTGTAACGCGCTCAACATCACCACAATTCTTTTTACGCGAACTTTTCGCGGCACCGCGTCTACAAAGAGACGCATGTGAACCAATGTATTCGGAAATGCCATAAACGCCATGCAGCCCTAAATTGGGTATACGCGCCGTTGACCAAGCCTCTTCGCCAATCAAATCTACGAACCCATTCTCAACCGTTTCATTGGTCGTCCCCAGCGCCCAGCATGCACAAAGATATGGCTATGGGGCGCATCTCTTCACGGAGCGGAGCGCGAATATTGCCAATCCCCTTGAACACTACTGTCAAGCCCATCCGCCTGCTGAAAAGTCGTTCGACTTTCAAAAAGCAGCACTGAGCCTCTGACGCCGCGAACCCGGCTTCAAGCCTCTAATCTCCAAAGTCCACAGACGGGCCGAGAGTCGCGACTGTACAACCGTCTGGTTGACTATTTCAGAATGTCTGCTGTGCCGTTGAGAAGGTGATGGTGTGCGAGCGAAAGGAAAGTTGTGATCCGGTCGGCAAAACCACTTTTTGACACGACAATTGTCGCATCGAGCGGGTGCCCCGCGCCCCGAAGAAATGTCACCGAAATACTAAAGCAACTGACGGCTGACGGAATGTTTGAAACAGCATCCTTGGAAGGACGAGACCGGTGACGTACACAATGGCGTGGGGTATCGTAACGAAATTGGTCGACATTGCGACGACTGCAACAGGAGAATATCGCACTGGTTGGTGGGATCCTCATATCTGACCCTTGATGTCTACTTTGCGAAATGCTGCAGCGCGGAGACCCTCGAAAAGCGCGGCGGCTTCACGAATCTTCACGCGATCGGTCGTGTTGTCGATTATGTGCTTTGCACCGTGGGAGACCAAGAATTCACGGCAGATCTCATCATTGTCGAAGCCAAGCTCATCAGTGAGGAAACGCAGGGTGACTATAGCATAACTAGACTGCGTTAGCATTAATCCTGCAGGTTGAAATGTGCAAAACGTACCCTCTTGACATGTTAGCGACAGCATTTAGTCGCTCGCGCTCGATGAACATGTCCATCAAATAGCTGCCCATGTTCTCGGCCGCGAGGTATAATTTGAAGAACTTGTGGTAATTGCCCAAAGCCAAGGCGGAACGGACGTCAAGTGCATGCTTGATCCACGGTTGCGATTTGTCTGCGAGGGTTAATTCAGCCAGCATGTCGTTCATGTCTGACTTGTTGCACGTATAGACGATATAGAGAATACGGTACGCCTTAAACTCGGCCGGTTTGCCTTCCAAGCCTTGCGCGTAGAGCGCCTTCAGCTGCGTCTGGCACTGATTATACTCACCCAAGTCCCCCTTTTCTAACGATATCCGGGCATGGATCTCATAAACCTTCACGGTGAAGGCATTCTTGATATGTTGGACCGTGAGGTCCTGACGGAGCGACTTGAACTGGTTGCAAATGTAGTTGTAGTTCTTCTCGGCTTTCCACTTTTGCCGCAGCATGGACAGTGTCTTCTCGAGCACATGCAGAGGGCGCACGGTTTCGGGCTTAGGAGGCGCGGTGAGGCGAAAGTAGCTCTTCTCCAAGCTGGTGTTTGTTCCGATCACGGGTGCATCAGACATGTCGTCCTCGTCTTTCCGTGGTGAGCCCCAGGGAGGGGTCGTCTTGGTGCCGTTGTTGCCGAGCTGGAATCGCTGGCGTCGCTTGTCCAGATCGGCTTGATCAAACTTACTAAAGGCGTCCCCTGATGCTGCATTCTTCTTTTGCCGCTTATCATTGTGTCCGTCGGCAAAGGTCATACGGGATTCTAGGTTAGTCTTTCGCCATGGGGGTATCGAGGCTTGTGATTGCTGTGTGGCGAGCTCTTCCGGGTCCTGAGACTTGCGCTTCTTCGCTTGAGGAGAGGACAATGGGTTAGTGGTCCCGTTGGAATCATTGAGAAGGGCAGAGTGTGCCGCATTCGCATAAGTCATCGCGGTGGTCTTCCGCTCCTCCTGCAGCAGCTGCTGTGGAAGTGGATATGTCGGCCAATCTATGGACTCCTGAGCGCCACGTTCGGCGTAGAAACTTATCGTTGCTTTCAGCTTTGACTGCATGTCCACGTTGGAGATGCCAGGGATGGCATTTGTGGGATCGAAGGCACGTCTAACGTAGTCGCGGACCGCGGGCGACCACTCCATCTTCTTTGGCTTGGCTGTGGCAGAAGCAGGGCTCGCCTGAATGTTGAGACTAAGCTTCCGGGTTGTGTGCGCGTGATCTTGCAGACTCACATATGTGGGCGCGGCTTGTAGTGTGGTGCGAGGAGTGACGCTGTTGTAGGCGGGTGGCTGCAGCGGCCGGGCAGCCCACGCGGCCGTCACGGGCAAAGACATTATGAGTACGAGCCAACAAGAGGCGGGGTGGGAGTGAAAGTGGAGAAAGTGACTATAAGTGAGCAGATTACAGGTGAAAGGTGATGTTGCGATGCTCGTGTGCGAGGGGGTGCAAAAGTCGCGGTGTGGAAGTGAAAGTGAGAGTGAAGCGACCAGGGCTCGAATCAGATGATTCGCGCTCGCTTGGCAGATGGTCACGTGTTGCGCTAACCGCATTAGGCGTGCTTGGAATGACGACAACCGCCTTGGTGACCGCGGCGCTGGGACAGGCGCAAGGTATGGACATTAAACACCACGCGCAGATGGTCTGAACGTCCTGCTCTGAATGTTCCTGCACCAGCTCGATCTAACTACCGCACTGCGCCCGTCGCTTCTGCCGGAAGAGACTCTACTCTTTGTCCAAGATGCCGTGGGGCTCTATGAGGGGTACGCCAATCGAGTCCCTGAACTGCTTAATGCTAACAGATTGGACATAGCAAATTCAAGATTCCACAGTACCAACATGGACAAGCTTATCTGACCTCGCACCGAACATGCTACGTAGATCACAGCGAACCACGCAAGAATTCTGTGGCTATCTTCCTCAAGGATGTGGAGAAGACGGAGTTCTATGTAGGCACCCGCGGAACAGTCTAGGATTAACGGCGACTGACTTGTGAAAAGGCTGGCTTCTTGAAGTCCTCGGCGAAGATCACTTTGTATCCTAAAACGCTTAAGCAACTTACGCGTGGTACTTCAGTGGTAGCCACTCCAGGCAGCCCGACAACATCCACGCCACCGAGGCATAGCAGTCCTGCGCCAGCTCCGCAGCAGAGCGCAACCTGGGTGTGCCCGATCTGCTCCTTCTCCAATCCAGTGCCTTCAAACTTCGATCCCGCGCTCGCATCTCGTACACCGATTCCGCCATGTCTAGCCTGTGGAATAAAACCGCCTACAGTACATGTAGTCAAGGCAGCAATAGCGGGCATGTCAAACAGACAAGCACCAGGGCCGCCTCCAAAGGATGTGCAGGTTGGATGCTCTGCGCCATCTACCTCAGCGAATGGCATGATCTCTTGTCCTCGATGCACGCTTGAGAATCATCCTTCGTTGAGCACTTGCGAGATATGCGGGGCACCGCTCTCGATTGCTGTAGATCGGCGGCTCGACTTGGCCAGAGATATTGCTAGGCCAGAGTCACCAGGTCCATCGCTGGCGACAACGGCCCAAAGTGCCACTCCTGAGTGTATCAAGATCTCTTTCCGTCAAGGAGGAGAAAAGATCTTCCACGAGCGCTTGAAAAATGCGATAGTGCAGCGCAAATGGCTCCTACAGAGTGCACCACCAATACCAAAACCTCGACCAGTCTCGGGATCTTTCGAGGATGCATACTCTACCAGGTCGGACAGGTCGTCGGCCGAGATCGAGCGACCAAGGGTTGTTGGTATTGCCGGCCTGGAGCGCCGTGGTATGGAGCAGAGGCAGAACAATGAAGCTATGATCGGTAGCGCCTTTGAAGATCTCGAGGCACTCATGACTTCTGCAAAGGAAATCATAGCACTGGCAGAGCAATTTGCCTCACAAGCAAACCTTGGAACCAACGATAACTCGGAGGCGAGCGCCCTGGCTTCTCAGTCCGCTTCAGCACTGGGCCTAATAACTACCAGAGACATGCTAGGCTCGGGCTTCGGCTCCGAGTCGCTGTACGTGTCGGAGTTATCGCGAAATCTCGCTGAATGGTTGACCGATGACACTCGCGGTGTTCTGCGAAGGGAGGGTGGTATCATGACGCTCGTAGACCTATGGGCTGTTTTCAACCGAGCGAGAGGTGGCGTGGAGCTTGTAAGTCCGTCCGACTTCGAGAAAGCAGCGAGAATGTGGGATACACTCAAGCTTCCCGTTCGGTTACGACAGTTCAAAAGTGGTCTGCTTGTGGTTCAGGGCCGAGATCGAACCGATGAGAAGACGATTGCTAGCTTGTTGACGTGGCTCAAAAACTTGCACCAAGAGCAACCGGCATCCGATGCTACATGGGACTGGCAATTCTTTGGTAGAGGTGTCACTGCACAGGAAACTGCCGAGCGTTTTGGCTGGAGTGTCGGTGTTGCGACTGAGGAGCTTGAGATGGCTGAGGAGGCTGGCGCACTGTGTCGCGAACAAGGCCTGGATGGGTTCAGGTTCTGGGAGAACTGGCTGACCAAGCTATCTGAGCCGTCGGGCAATATGTAAACTGTTTACAAGCATAAATCCACACAGATATACCCATTTTATTTGCTGCTTATGTTTCAATTCGATAGTTGCGCTAGCCCGAGGGGGAAAGGTGTCCATCGCTCCATTTAGGCGTCCTCACACTTCCCCTGTGCTGCAAGGCTCTGTCCAGCCTCGAGCCATATAACGCTACCTATTTCTTCACACCCACCCTTCTTTTCTATATTGATGGCTAATCATGCTCAGCGTGTCGCCCATTCGCAAGAGCCATGACAGCAACAATATAAACATGGAGGCGATGCCCGGAGCCGCCCGTGAAGACGAGGAAGAGCGATTACTTGGAGTATTTGGACAGGGTGCTGACGCCAATACTCTACCATTGCACCAATCCACGCCAAATGCACGAAGTTTTTGGGATCGTTTAGAGGGACCCAGAGAACCTCGAGAACATGACATACATCCGTTCTTTCCCGTATTGCAACGCAACACATCTCAACTATTCGCTTCCCGAGGAATCAACAAAAGGAACTTCCTTGCCGCAACAATATTGATTTGGTTCGCCGTATTCTTTCTCTCTTTGACCACACAGCTACCTATGAAGGATGGCGAGGGAAATCCTGTCATCAACTTGGATTGCACCGATACGTTATGGCGGAGGAATAACGATTGTGGCATTGACGGTGTCAATTGCCATCCCTTCAACAATCGCACATTTGCTTTCCGGTGCCCGGCTAAATGTTCCGGTGTGCGTGTTCTGAACCCACACCATGTAGGACCGGGTGATGTCAACTATCGACCTTTGGTGATCGGGAGCGAGATTTATCGAGGCGACAGTTTCGTCTGCGGATCATCTATACACGCTGGAATCCTTTCAGACTCAAGAGGAGGTTGCGGTCGGATCAGCCTTGTTGGCACGCACGACGACTTTGCCAGCACCGAACAAAACGGCATAGAGACCATCGCTTTCGACTCCTCCTTCCCGCTCTCGTTTTCTGTCACTTCGGATGATGGTTTCAGTTGCAGATCTGACCCTCGATCGTGGTTGCTCTTGGTCTCGTTGGTCGCCACTTGCATGTTGGCCATCTTTGCGACTTCACCTGGTGTATTCTTCCCTGTGTTTGTCATGATCTTTGCCCACGTGAGCTTTGTTTCCGATCCTCCAACAGCTTCTCACCGCAACGTCACCGTGTTGCCCGATCATATCTCCATGTTTGCGAAGAGAATGCTTCCTGCCTTCTTCGTTGCCATCATTGTCTACCGTACCGTTGTCAAGCAGACCCTCGCGGGAATTACGGCGCATCTCGAGAAGGCATTGTTCTGGCTTGGTGGCTTCTGGATTGGAGCCTTATCAAATTACACTTTCGATTGGATTCCCATCTCTCGACTCACAGCCCATGATCTGCAACAACAACCAGGCGCGAAATTGGCACTTGCAATAATCATTATCATCCTATTTGTTGTTATTGTTGGACAAGCCTACTCTTTCTGGCTTGAAGGCCGCTTGCTGCGCTATCTTGGTCTCTATGGTGTCTTCATCGCCTCGATACTCTTCTGTCTAGCCATACCGGGAGTAAACCTGCGCATACATCATTACATTCTTGCCTTGCTCCTCCTTCCGGGAACCAGCCTCCAGACACGACGGTCGTTGCTGTATCAAGGAATACTTCTCGGTCTTTTCGTCAATGGGATAGCTCGGTGGGACTTCGACTCTGTACTGCAAACTAGCGAGGCACTCCGAGCCGATGCAATGCTCAACTCAGTGGTACCGGTGAGCATAGAGCCACTCATTCATTCCGGGGCCGACGGAATTACTGCAACATTCACGTGGGTGCCGCCCACGACGTTGATTGACGGGATAAGCGTGCTCGTGAATGATGTGGAGCGAGGTCGCGTTTGGTACGACGATGGTCAGCCTTGGGCCGAGAAGAAGTTCGAATGGAACCGCTCTCCTAGCGTACACGCTAATGAGTACTTTCGCTGGGCATATCTCAAAGATGGCCGGACGCTCGATTATTCCAAGGCCGGCACGTTGTTTAGCGATGGGACTTGGGGACCCGAGGGCCCGAAGTGAAGCTTTTGGTAGTCCATTGGAACTGCAGCATGGAACGAAGTACATGCGCATAGTATGTAATGGTCGGGGTATGTGTTGTTGCCTTAGCAATGAAGTGGTGCTCCTCGGTCCGCCCCGCCTTATCCCGAACCAAACACTACGACCTAGTTTGAACACCGTTGTATAACTACGCAGCCTGGGCTCTTAGATTTGTACAACCAGCTCGAGACAACAAGTTCGATTCGTTACAATATACAGACAGACAGAATGAAGACCGTCATTGCTCTCGTCCTAGCAGCGCTTTCCGCGCCAATTGCAGCTACGAAGTGTTCATCCTCGCCCAAGTGTCCTGCCGAGAATGGCTGCACTATTAGCACCCCCAATGGCGCCGAGATCGACCTGAAGTGCGACATTGACTATGATGGCCGCGTTCTCAAAACTGTTCAGGCAAGTCCATATCCTTGCTGATGCACTTGATTCGACAAGTTAGTTTTACTAACATCTCACTCAGGCCTCATCGTTCTCTCAGTGCGCTAAAGAATGCTCCGAGAACTCTCAATGTGGAGGTCTCAACTTGAAGGATGGTTACTGTTACCATCTCGGTTCCGATGTTGGCATTGCTCGTCACGAGTGAGTATCTGCACGCAATATCATCCACGGGCCAGTCCTCTGACCAGATGCGATAGTGCTGGCGTCATTGGTGGAATCGTGGTTCAAGCCCCTTCCGACGGCGACTCAGCAGGCCATAAGACTTGCGGCGATGTCATCAACTGCGATCTTGCCTCCACCGATGGCTGCCACTTCAATACCGGCAACAAGACTTATGTCGCGCGTTGCGAGACTGATCTCTACGGTGACGACTTCGAGAATATTGAGACTCTGAGCTTGACTGGTTGCGTGAAGCAGTGCTCGAAGAAGTCGACTTGCAAGTCTGTCTCGTGGTCCTCGGGTCGATGCTATCTGAAGAATGGTATTCCAGATGCTCTTTATAGCACGAAGTATGCGGGTAAGTCGCCTATGATTCGTCTTGTTGGTCACGATGTACTGATCACATGCAGCTGCGTACCTCTACTAGCAGTTCTTGTCAAGCAGCGGGGCAGGGGCGTAGATAGAGAGCGAGGATCAGGTAGCTGGCGGTGACTTGGGGTGACTTGGGGTGAGAACATTGTGACGTTGTTCAACTCATTGTGTGGAAGTGGTAATATTTGTAGAAATACATAAATAGAAGCAGAGCATGTCTGCTTCCATACGCAATTGCATATCAAGACCTTGTTTCGATCTAAAAAGTCGTGTCGTGAAGTTGTGATGCAAGCACAGGAAGTTCCCTGTCATCTCGCTTACCGTAGGGTAACTTAACTTAACCCAGCCACGCCAGCCTCGACTTGCGAATGCCGCAGCCTCATTGTTGCACTATCTCCTTGGCAAAGGGGCTGTGGCGGTCGTACGAGCTACGAAAATAGCCAATAATACCCACAGCACGCTGATCCTTGCGTCCTCGCTTCCTTCGACCTCAGGCTTCCCCATGCTTTGAGAGCGAGACGTCGATGGCGCAGATTGCATCCTCTGTGTTTCGGGCGGCCTGATGCCATGCAAGGCTGTGCTATGAACACCAAGAACCACCGAGGTGCACGTTTATCTTTCGACTTTCATTTCACATTCTTTGCAGTACAATTACTACACACTGACCGAGTACCACCTCAATTATTCACAAGACACTACGTCACTACAAGTCTCGATTGATCATGGGCTTTCTCACACATTTCACATCGCCTCAAGACTCGCGATGGCAAGGCTCTCTTCGCACTCATCACATCATCTTTCTCGTGAGAAGCATCTTCTTGATCCCGTTCATTGTCCTCGTCATCGTCGAATATCCCTTGTTCAAATCATGGTGGGAGGGTGGTCCATATACGCATTATGACTGGAAATGGGCTCCGTAAGATTTCTCTAGAGCCCGCATCGCTCCTCGCTAACTTGTGACCCAGCTACCATTTCTGGCTTCGCATTGGGTTGGCTCTTATACCAGACGTGCTCGTCACAATCGTGTCCTTGGTCCTCATCCTTAATCCGATGCACCACGCCACATACTCTTTCCATCCAGTATTCGCCCTCATGTCGGCTTTCATACTCTGGGCGTTGTACGTGCAGGCTTGCTGGTTGAACCCGCTGATTGCGCTGGCGAATGAGGTCGGATTCTACAACATGGATGAGTGGGAGAAGATTGTGTACGCGGAGACGGCGTTCCAGGGTATTATATGCATACTCTATTTTACGATGTTTGTATACAGCTGCATTGCTGTACACAGATGGAGGATGGCGAAGAAGATGGCGAAGCAGAATGGTGCAGTTCACATGGGGAGACTCAGTGGAGATTGGGTTGGCGGGAGTTCGGTGTAAGCTGTAGCTCGGGCGCAAGACACGAAAGACACGACAAGAGATAAACGACAATATGGAGCGAGGTTGAGTAATGTCTAATAAAGAAGATAGAGATAATTCAATACTCTTAAATTTCACGCCATGCCTGTGCTAGGTCGTCTGTCGCGCTGGTCGAAGATTTAGGCCTGAGCGCAGAAATCGACTTCCCAGTTACTAGTGATTCTCAAGACTTCCAACGCTCGACATCGCTTCATTCATTTCGAAAGGAATACCTAAGGGGAGATGATTTTAGATCGTTGGTGCAGATTCTTCTTCAAAATTCGTGCAACGCGGACCTGCAACTACTGATATGTATTGATCAGGTGTTTATTTAATTTACCTCCATTTGCCATTATTATGCAATCCGAAAGTAATGGACCACCTCTACCCAATCGGAGAGGTTTCCCATATGCTTACACATGACGTTTTAGCCCGAATATAGTTTATACATAGTGGAAAATCGATCGTTCTGCATCGCTCTTCATCCTCTCTACCTCTTCCACTATGGGACGAATTGATCCATCTAAGTTGAGAGAC